>CM056053.1:115341414-115625570 GCA_029574335.1 Rana kukunoris | reverse complement strand
CTCAAGACAACTCTCCTTTGTGCTGGAGGGGTTGTGGAGAGGTTGGCAACATTATGCATGTCTTTTGGAAATGCAAACATTTGACCAGCTTCTGGCATAGTGTATTTAGGTGTATCTCCTCAGTTACTGGGGTCCTAACCCCACCAAGCCCAGATTTGGCCCTGTTGAATTTAAACATTGACTCATTTCCCCCCCAGTTCCGAACTGTGGTTACGCACTTACTGCTAGCGGCAAGGTCACTTATTACTCGGAACTGGAAGACAAATGTGGCACCCAACCTTTCAGGAGTACTCGATACCACCCGCACTAACTACGTCTATGAATCCCTAATAGCTTCTAGGGCCGGTCAGAGGAAGAGCTTTGACAATAGGTGGCGGATTTGGACCGAATGGTATAAAATATGATTCCCTCGAGTATTTTTTTTTTAAATTCTTTATTTTATAACATTTTTCCACTCTTATTTCCTCTTTATACAAAAAAGTAAATAACTACAATTTGACACTTTTCTTTAGACATTTTCTCATTAGTCATTGTGCTTCTTAGCAAAATTCCAAAATCCTGTCATCATATCTACTATATGTAGCTATAACATAATACGCTTCCTATTCCCCATATCTACCCTTCCTTCTGAATCGCTATCCCCCCCCCCCGTTTTCCCCGACAAAAAATAAAAAAAAGAACCCCTCCCACCCCCCTCCTCCTTCAAAGGTTCCGCTCTCTGAATCTTATATAGGGGGTCCACACTTGACTATACTTCCCTTCTTGTTCTCTTATTCCCATCGTCAGGTTCTCCATCTGCTGAATTTCTGTTACTCTGCCCAGCCATTGCTGTCTAGTCAGCGCAGACGTACTTTTCCACAAAATTGAATGCATGCCCTTGCCGCTGTCAACAAATGTCTAAGCAGAGAATTTTTAAACTTTGCCATGGAAATTGGGAAGTCCAAAAGTAGATAGGTAGCTGGATTATCTCCCAGATCTACCTCTGTGATTTCTTTTACCGTATCGGTGACCATTTTCCAAAAATCTCTCAACTTTGGACACTCCCAGAATACATGTAACATGGTACCCTCCCCTTCTCCACACCGCCAGCACCGGTCTGATAATTCGGGGAATATCCTTTTTAATGCGACAGGGGTTTTATACCATCTAGTCAGGATCTTATAACCACCCTCTTGGTATCTGGTTGCGAGAGAAGCTTTGTGTGTAAAGTTGAAGATTTTTATTCTCTGCGTCTCTGAAAATTTAGTCCCCAATTCTTTTTCCCAAGCTAGAATAAATGGTAATTCTTTTGGGGCTATTGACTCTTCTAAAAGAGTATACATTAAAGACAGACCATGTCTCAGTGAGTCACCCTTCAAGCATAGTTCCTCATATCTTGAGAGGTCTCTGGTTGCTTTGCCTAGTGGATTCATTGCTCTAATAGCAGCTTTTAATTGGTTTAATCTCATTGGGGTAGATTCATGTACAGATCCGACGGTGTATCTACTGATACACCGTCGGATCTGTGAGATCCGACGCTCGGATCTATGAGGCTGATTCCTCGAATCAGGTTCCGCATAGATCTCCCTTAGAGCCGACTGGTGTAAGTGAGTTACACTGTCGGTTCTTAGGCTGCATTCTCCCGCCGTCCGCTAGGTGGCGCTTCTTTTTTTCTACGCGACGAATATGCAAATGAGGAGAACCGCCGATTCAGAACCGAACGCCCGGCCGTCGCTTTTTTTTTACGTCGTTTGCGTTCGTCTTTTTCCGGCGGATGGTTACCCCTGCTATATGCGGGGTAAGTGCGGCGGATCCTATGTTAAGTATGGCCGTCGTTCGTTTCCCGCGTCGAGTTTTGATTTTTTACGTCGTTTACGTAAGTCGTCCGGGAATACGGCCATACGTTAATAGCGTTAACGACGAAAACAATGACGTCCTTGCGACGTCATTTAAAGCAATGCACGCTGGGAAATTTAGCCGGCGGCGCATGCGCAGTACGATCGGCGCGGGGACGCGCGTGATTTAAATAGTAAACTCCCCCTAGCCGCGGAATTTGCATTCCGCCGGGGGATTTACGATCCGCCAGGGCTACTTACGAGGCAAGTGCTTTCTGAATACAGCACTTGCCTCAAAAACTGGCGCAGGCGGATCGTAAAAAAGATAGATCACGCGGATCAAAAGATCCGCTGATCTACATGAATCTACCCCATTGAGTCTATTTCTCTATTAAATACCTCTTCCCTTTCTCCCCCACTGCTCCTTTGATTCTCATCTTCAAAGTGTGTTAGCCTGCTCATTCCCGAGCGTCTAAGATTATTAAAATGTAGGTCTGTGAGGCCTAATTGGAATCTAGGGTTTCCCAACACTGGGAGTAGTGGGCTTGGATGTTCCGAGATTTTAGTTTTCTTAAATATTTTTTTTATGACTCGTAATGTGGCTCCTATAGTGGGGTGTTTTTTCAATTCTTGTGGTATATCTACCTCTTGGATCCATGCCATTCCCTCTAAAGGAATGTTCGTGATTTTTTGCTCCATATGTATCCATGGTTTTGCCTTCTGTTGGGTACACCACTCTACTACCCTTGCCATATGGGACGCATCGTGGTATCTCATTGGATCTGGGAGTCCCACCCCTCCTCTTTCCTTTGGCAACATCAGAATCTCTCGCCGTATTCTAGGTGCTTTCCCTGCCCAGATGAACTTAGCGAATCTAGTTCTTAAATCTCTCAGGAACCCTGAGGGAATCTTTACAGGTAAGGTCTGAAGTATGTATAGTAGTCTTGGCATCACATTCATTTTTATAATGTTAATTCTTCCGAACCATGTAAAGATTTCCTTATCCCATCTTTGAAAGTCTACCTTGATCTGCCTTACCAGGGGTACGAAGTTCAACTCGTAGATTCTTTTTAAATTTTTCGGTATCTTTGTTCCCAGGTAAAGTATGTGGGAGTCTGTCCACCTAAAGGGGAAATTTGCCGCTAATTGCTGCTGCTTCTGTCTATTCACTTCTATTCCCATCGCTTCCGATTTACTATAGTTCACCTTAAAATTGGAGAGCTCTCCATATTCCTTTATCTCCTTCAATAGGGATGGTAGGGATAGTTCTGGAGTCGTTGACGAGAATAGCAAGTCATCTGCAAATTCTGCGACTTTATACTCTGCTCCTTTAACCAAGAGTCCTCTTATATCTCTATTTGCCCGGATAGTTCTCAAAAAGGGTTCTAAAATGAGGACAAAGATAATCGGGAAAGTGGGCATCCTTGTCTTGTTCCATTTCTTA
Source organism: Rana kukunoris (assembly GCA_029574335.1). Taxonomy (NCBI): domain Eukaryota; kingdom Metazoa; phylum Chordata; class Amphibia; order Anura; family Ranidae; genus Rana; species Rana kukunoris. The sequence continues at coordinate 115,622,312 of CM056053.1, read as the reverse complement.
TTATGAAGGGATCAGACATTACATCGTTCACCTTTACCCTTGCCGTCGGGCATGAGTAGAGGCCTGCAATCCAATTTTGCATTCCTCTACCTAGCCCAATGTGTTGTAGTGTAGCTTTTAAGAATCCCAAATCCACCCTATCAAAAGCTTTTTCAGCATCGGTTGATATTAATACTAAAGGGTTGTGATAGAGTTGGGACATGTAGATGGTACTTAACACTCGTTGTGTGTTTTCCCTCCCTTCTCTTCCGGGGGTAAAGCCGACCTGGTCCGGATGTATAAGGGGGGGGTAAGTGAGTTACTAATCTATTGGCAAATATTTTTGAAAAGATCTTTAGGTCTATGTTCAATAAGGATATTGGACGATAACTGGGGCATAGTGTCGGGATGAGGATTCCTCTCAGATAGCACTTATGCGCCTCCCAGTTACATAGTGGTGATGTATCTTCGTCTTTATTCAGTGTAAAAAACATTTCTATTTCTTGCTTTATCTTATCCTCATACTCTGGGTCTTTAATTAATGTTTCATTGAGCCTCCAGTTCCATTCCCTAGGACCTGCTATCCCCCACTCAATAACACAACTGACTGGGGCGTGGTCTGATATTGAGAATGAGCCCATTGAAGTTTCTCTTAAATTCAGCAGTATACTTTGATCCAGAAATATGTAGTCAATCCTCGTGTATGTTTTGTGTTTTGGTGAGTAGAAACTGTAGTCTCTCTCATGTGTATGTAACGTCCTCCAGGTGTCTATTAACTGTAGGTTTTGTAGTGTTTCCCTTGCTTTTCTTAGTTTTATGTTGGATATATTATAAGATCCCTTGGAAGAGTCAAGACTAGGATCTAGGACCATATTCATATCCCCCCCCAAAATCAAGACCCCCTCTCTACTCTGAATCACCATCTCCGCAAATTTTTCCAGAGCAGAGACCGGGTCCTCATTCGGGAGGTAGATGTTTACTAGAGTAACCTTTTGCTCGTTTAGTTTACCATAAGAAATCGTGTTTCCTCGTCAGTTTCTACTTTTGATTCCTTCCATGTTACATTTTTGGCCAGCAAAATTGCCACTCCATTAGCCTTTGAGGTCTGAGATGCCCCCCTCGAGTATTTGACCCTTTACTGATTACTTACTCTCAGCAGCTGCTCATCACACTCCCAGGTAAATCTATTTCCCTCAGCTTTTATACTACACAAAGTCCATCACATCTTGCCCCCCCCCCTTTCTCCCCCTCCTACTGTTTTATTTTTATGCTTTCTTTATTATGCTTTCTTTATTATTTATCCCATTGTATATTTTGTCCTCCCCTAGCCCCCCATCCTATCCTATGTTTTGTTCTGTTTGGTACCAGCTCTTTGGTGTCACCTCAACACCATTTTTGAGTGATTGTGTCAAGAATATTAAGTGGACTGAAGATAGTATAGTACACGCCCTATGACATGGTGTGATCCATTGTATTAATGCACTCTATCTGTTTTCTTGCATTGGTGTAGTCCTGTTCTTTTGTTCACATTCAAATGTTGTTTTCCTGTTTTTCTTCAGTAAATCATGTGTGCTGGTATTTGACACTTGCCTGTATGTTATGGAAAATTTCAATAAAAATGTATTTGCAAAAAAAAAAAAAAAAGAGTAAACACAGTTGATTGATAATAAATGGCTTCAGCCAATCACTAACCATGACTGAAATAAATGTTTTTGTGTTATCATTCATATTTCTGAAAAATGGCCAAATAATCATAAAATTTGCCATAGTATGTAAACTTATGAGCACAACTGTATATAATTATATTAGGTCTGTGGTACAGAGAAAAAAAAAGAGAGAAAATATCCATTGAGTGGCAGTTGTCTGGATGAAAGGCAACAGAAACTCAAATAACCACTTGTTACAACCAAGTTATGTAGAATACCATCTCTGAAAGCACAACACATCAAACCTTGAAGCAGATGGGCTAAAGCAGAAGAAGACCACACTAAGTGCCACTTCTGTCAGCTAAGATCAGGAAATTGAGGCAACAATTTGCATAGGCTCACCAAAATTGGACAATAGGAGATTGGAAAGATGTTGCCTGATCTGACGAGTCTTGATTTCAGCTGAGAAATTCAGATGGTAGGGTCATAATTTGGCATAAACAACATGAAAGCATGGATCAATCCTGCCTTGTATCAATGTTTCAGGCTGGTGGTGGTGTAATGGTGTGGGGGATATTTTCTTGGGGCCCTTAGTACCAATTGGGCATTGTTTAAATGCCACAGCCTACCGGAGTATTGTTGCTGACCATGTACATCCCTTTATGACTACAGTGTACCCATCTTCTGATAGCTACTTACAGCAGCATAATACACCATGTCACAATGCTCAAATCATCGCAAACTGGTTTCTTGAACATGAAAATTAGTTCACTGTACACCAATGGCCTCCACAGCCACCACATCTCACTCCAATAGGACACCTTTCAGATAAGGTGGAATAGGAGATTTGCATCATGGATGTGCAGCCAACAAATCTGCAGCAACTGCGTGATGCTATCATGTCAATTTGGACAAAAATCTCTGAGGAATGTTTGCAACACCTTGTTGAATCTATGCCACAAAGAATTAAGGCAGTTCTGAAGGGGTGAAATCCGGTACCAGCATGGTGTACCTGATAAAGTGTCAGGTGTGTGTATATGTATATATATATATATATATATATATATTTATATATATATATATATTTATATATATATATATATTTATATATTTATATATATATTTATATATATATATTTATATATATATATATATATATATATATATATATATATATATATATATATATATATATATATATATATATATAATGTATTTATTTATTTTAAGATAATTATTTGATAATTATTTGATCCTCTGCAGATTTTGTAAGTTTGCCCACTTACAAAGAAATGAAGGGTCTATAATTTTTACCATTAGTGTATTTTAAATGATAGCGACAGAATATCAACCAAAATCAAGAAAAAAAACCACATAAAACAAATGCTACAAGAAATGTCTTACCTCTGTCCTTGCCAACAAGAGTTTCTCCACCAAGTACTAAGTCATGTTTGCTTTGGGACCAAATACATATTTTACTCACTGAACTGCAACTCAATTTATAAGTTTGTGTCACATGTTTTTTTTTTTTCTGGATTTCTTATAGTTGTCTCTATCATTTAAAATACACCTATGGTAAAAATTACAGACCCTTCTCTGTAAGTGGGCAAACTAACAAAATATGCAGGGGATCAAATAATTTTTTTCACTGTATATATATATAAAGATTTAAAAAAATCAGACCCTTTGTTGAATGCCTGAATAGCCTAATGCCGCGTACACACAATCACTTTTTGGCATGAAATAAAAGCGGCACAAGGGTTCCTATATCTTTCTTTTAACCACTTGACCTCCAGAAGATCTACAACCCCTTCATGACCAGGCCATTTTTTCAATAAGCGTATATTGATTGATTTGCGCAAAAGTTATAGCGTCTACAAAGTATGGGATATGTTTATTTTTTTTACTAGTAATGGTGGCAAACACTGACTTATTTTGAGACCGCGATATTGGGGTGGACTATCGGACACTAACTGAAACTTTTAACACCTTTTGGGGACCAGTGACACTAATACAGTGATCAGTGCTACAAATATGCACTGTCACTGTACTAAAAAACTGACTAGGAAGGGGTTAACATCAAGGCCGACTAAAGTGTTAGCTGTGTGCCCAGCCTGTGTTTTTCTAAGCTGTGGGAGGTGCTTTTACTTGAGGGAGAACAAGGATCCATGTCCCTGCTTTGCAGAGACATAGGATCCATAACTTCCCTCCTGTCAGAACGGCAATCTGCCTTGTGAACATAGACAGAACACCGTTCTGCCTCTCTGCTCAATCATTGGCGGTTGCCAGGGACATCGAGTCAGTGGAACCCACTCCTGGGATCCCACTATATGTGATCACAGCGGACACGAGACACCGGTGGCATGCTTGCACGCCCCTTACCCGGAAGAGTCAAATTACATATATATACATGATCTGGAGCACAGGTGGCGCCCTGTAGCAGTAAATCTACTATAGGGTGGACCTGAAGAAGTTAAGACTCCAACAACAAGATCTTAGAGCTGCATACATCTTTGTGTTTTTAAAGGTTTTCTGGAGTGAGTGCAATGTATAATAAATCGCTTTTTATATGTTTTTGTCTTATTATTCAAAAACAGGAATTGAAATATTGCCCTCATAGCTTTCACTGCATTTATACCACACTTCATTTTTAGTAATAAACAAGCTGCAAATGATATCTCTGACATGGGAGTTTGATATTTTTTAGTTGATTGATAGTGTCCAACTGCAGGAAACTTATGTTCTAAGCTCCTGTGAAATACCAGTTCAAATATTTGTGATGGCTTCGATACTTTGACATTGACAGATGTTTGCCTATAAATTCATACATGGAGCAGAAAATGTTCAGGAATTATTCACAGGAACACGGGAAAAGCAGTGAGATCATTTAAACTTTAGCATGCATAAATCTAAACTGTGACATGTTTTGTTATTCCATAGGATTTTGAACTTTGCCTTGAAAAACGTAAAAAGAAAAAAAATTCAACATAATGTTTTCACTTAAAAATAATCCAGATTCACTTTACCAACATCTTTGTTGGTGGTAAGTGAGGTTTAAACATAAGTCACATGAAATTATTCCTGATTAGAAAATTCAGTCTGAGCTCTGCACACATCAACAGCTGTTTCATGACATAGTATGACAAACAGACTAAGCTGCAAAGCTAAATACATTTATAAAGAAATAGCATCCTACACTTTATCCAGTTATTTTATCATTTGTTAGATATGCATTCTCTCATGGTGTCCTATTTCCAGAATGTATTTTGCTGTGCTTTACAGAGTATGTTGTACAATTCAAGTGCTGTCGAACGTAAAGGACTTCATACACAAAAGACAGTTTACTTTGAAGTCAGACAAAGTTTAATTCATGTAAAACATGCTGCATAAGTACCAGCATCTTTATAGTTATTTACTGCAATCCCCCACACAGCGAATGTGGGATCTGGAAGGGGAGCAGTGCTCTCAGTCTAAAGCTGCCCATAGATTATACACTCTTTCGTACCGGCAACCATGGGTTGGAGCCATCTCTGCAATGATTATTGCTAGTGGCTAGAGCTGCTGACAATGATTGCATTCGAAAAATCTGACATGCTGGTTGTATCCAAGTCGATCGATGTATCGACTTGGGTACAATCAGCCTGCCCAAACATGGCTAGAATCTTGGCCTGTCCCTGCTGAACCAGTCAAGATTCAAAAAGTCCATTGCTGGCTTAACATCAGGAGCTTGCTAACAGTCATTAGTCACTCATCAGTATGGTGGTGTTCCTTCATTGTTTAATCTTTAGGCTATGGGCAGATTGGTGACTACTTTATATTGCCTAAAGGGGTTGTAAACCCTCATGTTTTTTCAACTTAATGCATCCTATGCATTAAGGTGAAAAAAAATCTGACAGTGACCGCCCCCCCCCCCCCCCTAGCCCCCCGTTTTACTCTTACCTGAGCCCTGTAATTTCCATGGAGGAGACGCGGTCTTGATTGGATAGATTGATAGCAGCACAGCCATTGGCTCCTGCTGCTGTCAATCAAATCCAATGATGCATGTGCCAGGGGGCGGCGCAGAGTCCTACATTCTGCATCTATGGCGCAAAAGTTAGACTTGGTAGCGTGACGGCAAGGTAACCCCCAGGAGAGTGCTTCTCCCAGGGGGCTATACAATTCGGGGAGGAGCTGATAATGCAGCCGAGGGACCAGAGAAGAGGTGTATCGAGGCCACTCTGTGCAAAATGAACAACACAGTGGAGGTAAGTATGGTATGTTTGGTATTTAAAAAACAAAAACAAAGCTTTACAATCACTTTCATTATAATAAGTGAAAGTAAAGTCACTGACATGACTTGGCTGTTCAGAATTGCAATTTTTTATTTCACTTATCCCAGTGTTATATACGTATTAAAAGTATATAGTTGTTTGTGTGGAGTTCACTTTTATTTAAGCTGATATACATAACACAGCATGACTAATGTGGTTAGTTAGCAGCTTAAACCTCCTTCCTGCTGCTGGGAAGGGTGAGTAAGGGCTCTTTCACACGGGCCAGTTTTTTAGGCGGACCTGAATGAGCGCTCCGTGCTCCTCTATGGAGCCACGGATGTCAGCAGTGACATGCCAGCTGACATCCAACCCGCTCCGATCCGCCAAAGTGTGACGGAGGAAAAAAAACTACTTTTCAATCCGTCTGGCGGATCGTGTTCATCGGATCCCCCCATAGGGGAGAGCGGAGAAAAGACAGGGCGGTCCCTGCACAGTGTGCAGGGACCGCCCAGTTATCCGCCGGCTCAGCGGGGATCAACAGAGCGATCCCCGCTGAGCAAGCAGGGGTTCACAGGGCGGATCATTATTGATCCGCCCCGTGTGAAAGGGTGCCTAAGAAGGAATCCAACCTTCTTTTTTCACGGGTTGGGGTATTTAATATTAATTAATGAAAGAAAAAAAAACACTCATGCTTCACGTTCCTCATCAATGCAAGATAAACCCATTCACTCTAAGGCCTCGTACACACGATCGGACATATCCGATGAAAACGGTCTGCGGACCATTTCCATCGGATATGTCCGATCAGGAGTTTGATCCAATGGCGTGTACACACCATCGGATCAAATTCCCCGCCGGTGGACGGCGCGGTGACGTGTCGGTGACGCGGCGGTGACGTTGAGGCCGCCACGTCACCGCCACGTCACCACCACGTCACCGCACCAGGAAGTAAAACACTTCCGCGCATGCACCGAATCCATTCGGCGGCGGCGGCGCGGCGGCGGTGCGGGACGACATGTCTGCTGGTAAGTGTACTAACCAGCAGACATGTCGGGCGGACAGATTCCCACCGGATAGATTTCAAAGCATGCTTTGAAATCTGTCGGGTGGACAAATCTGTCCGCTAGCCCATACACACGATCGGAGATCTCTGCTGAAACGGTCCATCGGACCGTTTTCAGCGGACATATCCCCTCGTGTGTACGAGGCCTAACAGAAATATAGGACATCAACATTTCCATTTAAATTAGTTCTAATTTTATATAATGGAAGTTTAGTATTCCCGAATAAATGATTTTTCTGACATCAATAGTTGTTGCCTCACTATTAGTTATATAAAATAAGTGTAAGCATTTAATTTAATCAAGCGTTTTTTTATTAACATTTTGTACAATATAACATACAAGCACACATGAAAAAGAAACCCCATTCATAGAATACAGTAAGTTTCAGTGTGTATATCTAGATAAAGTACAGATGGTTTTAAATTTCAGAGACTGCCTTTTATTGAATATAGATACAATTAAAGCCTCTAATAATACCTCCTTAGTAATTGCCCAGGAAGTTGAGCTGGTTAATCTGATGGCATGCACAATCTCAATCTTACAAAGTATGGGACTGTGTCATTCATTGTAGAACAACAACATTATCACCTCTTTGCCATTAAATGAACTTAATCCTATAAAAAAAAAAATTGCCACTGCATTTCAGCCCAGCCACAAATGGATCAGCTGACATCATGTCAGTGATTCTCTCGTTAACATAGATATCAGTCTTGACTAGGACAAGGCTGAAGATCACTCTGTGAAGCTGATTGATTTAGAATAACAGACCAAAAGCTTTAAAAAGAGAGTGGCACTTGAAATCATCTGTTAACTATGGTTACCTGCAAGTAAACATGTGCAGTCATCATTGCTTTGCACAAAAGGGATTTACAGGCAAGGATAATGCTGCTACAAATGATCAACCATTTATCGGATCATCAAGGACTTAGGCCGCGTACTTACGATCAAATCTGTCTGCTGAAAACGGTCTGCTAGACCGTCCCAGCAGACAGATTCGATCGTGTGTACGGGCGAGCCGACAGATTTGGCCACCCGACAGATTTCAAAGCATGCTTTGAAATCTATCGGGTGGGAACCTGTCCGCCCGACATGTCTGCTGGTTAGTACACTTACCAGCAGACATGTCGTCTCGCACCGGCGCCGAATGGATTCGGCACATGCGCGGAAGTGTTTTACTTCCTGGTGCGGTGACGTGGCGGTGTCAACGTCACCGCCACGTCACCGACACGTCAGCGCGCCGTCTGCTGGCGGGGATTTTGGTTTGCTCGTGTGTACACGCGAGCAAACCAAAATCCAAAGAGACAGATTTGTTCAAATCGGTCGGACAGACCATTTTGAACAAATCTATTGCCACGTGTGTACGAAGCCTTAAAGCGGAGTTCCAACCACAATTAGCATTTTTTAAATGTTTGTCCTTTCATCATGCGTTTTTATACTATAAATCCAGTCACTTACTATTTTACAATCCACCGCCACTCCGCATAGTTATTCAAAAAAGATAGTTTATAAAACTATGTCTACACAGTTGTCCTTTTGCTTGTGGGCATTGTGAAGCCAACAAGCACTTACTTCCTGGAAGTCTTGGATGGGGAGTGATAATTGGACAGCAAACTGCATCCTGGGAAATGATGACACACATTTCCCAGGAGCATTAGAGGGAGATGATGTCAGAATCCTAGGTGTTTTCAAAGGCAGATTTTGTGGAACAGCATAGCAACAGGCATTTCCAGATGAGTAAAAAAAAAGTTTGTTTTTTTCTTTTCCTTTTTTAGATCTAATGAGCACAATAATGAAAAAAAAATTGGGATGGAAACTCCACTTTAAATGAGAGAGGTTCAATTGTTGAGAAGAAGGCATCAGGACACCCAAGAAAGTCCCAAAAGTGCCATGACTGTCTCCTAAAGTTGAATCAGCTGCAGGATCTAGACACCACCAGTGCAAAGCTTGCTCAGGAATGGTAGCAGGCAGGTGTTAGTGCATCTGCACAAACAGTCAGGATAAGACTTTTGGAGGATGGCCTGGTGTCAAGAAGGGCAGCAAAGAGGCCACTTTAATCCTGGAAAAACATCAGGGCAGATTGATAATTTGCAAAAGTTATAGAGATGGGTAAAGTCATTTTCTCTGATGAATCCCCTTTCAGATTGTTTGGACATCCACAAAAAAACATTGGAGAAGAAAAGTTGATCGCTACCAGCAGTCCCGTGTCATGTCACCACCAGTAAAGCATCCTGAGACCATTCATGTGTGGAGTTGCAGCTCAATTTTGCCTAATAATACAGCCATGAATAAAGAATGGTACAAGAACACGCTCTGAAATCAATTTCTCCCAACCATCCAAGAACAGTTTGGTGAGGAACAATGCCTTATCCAGCATGATGGAGCACCTTGCAATACGGCAAAAGTTATAACTAAGTGGCTTGGGGAACAAAACATTGGCCAGGAAACGTCCCAGACCATAATCCCATTGAGAACTTGTGGTCAATCCTCAAGAGGCGGGTGAACAAAAAAAAAACTCTCACAAATTCTAAGAAACTCCAAGCACTGATTATGCTACAATGGAGAGGTCATGGAGTGGTGTCCTGGAGCAGGAGTTAGGAGAGACAGTTGGTCTGAACGGTCCAGAGTAAGTCCTTCAGGAAGGACCCAGGGTGGATGTCGTGAGTAAAAGCACAGTGGTGATCTGGAAGAGGCACGCCAGGGGAGATGGGTGTAGAGTCAGAGGAAAGACTGTGGAGTTAGTGTCAAATCAATTCAGCCTGAGGGCGCAGTACTTGCAAGTCGGGGTTGCTGGGATCATTATCAAATATTCTCTTCAAGTAAAGTTTGTGGCCATAAAAAGATGTATGGCAGGCCCCTGGCCTATTAAGGATCATCAAGGGATCCAGCCAATTAGAGGCCAAATAACTGAGTATTGCCTTGTGCCACCATGTGCATCTTTGCTTGGTACATCGTAGAGTAGGATGTGTCCAGTTTTTGTAGGTGTTTTCTCACATTAGAGTATTTTGCAGGCTGGCTCTGGACGTTGGCAGAAAAGTCTGGAAAGAACTATAGCTTTGATCCCACCACCTTCAGGTCAGCACATCGTCTAGCATTCTGAAGTAAAATGTCCTGATCTTTATAATTGAGTAATTTAGGAAAAAAGTTCTAGGAGGAGCAGCAGCGGGCATTTGCCTGTGTGTATGATCCACAGAAAGGAGAAGGGTGAAGCTGTTGGCCTTTGACCATCCTTCTATAAACTTCACATGGGACCTCCTCTCAGAAGGTTCCTGTAGCCCCACAGTGCAGACATTATTCCTGCAAAGTCTATTCTACAAGTCTACAAGTCTCTAACCTGCTGTGACCCTTTCTCTGAAATTCCTTGTGTCTTGTCTAATGAGTAACACATCTTCCCTAAAGCTGTTCAGGCTCTGTGTTAGAGTAGCTAGCGATGTGTTGCAGGTGAAACCAGAAAAAAGAAGAGAAGAAGGAGGGCACACCGACCTTGTGCATTACCAATAGTACATTTTTTTATTAAAAACAAAAAAACAATTTATACTCTCAAACGAGCATATAAAAAGGCTTGTCAGTTAATTAGACTGCATCCCTTAACACCTGCAGACAGGACCTGATGTTAAGGGGATCGGGTGGTACCCCAAATTGCTGACATGTTTTAAGGTCGTACCCTTTTCCTCAGAGCCTAGACGGTCAATGGTTCATCCCTCCTAGTTGTCCCTATTTATCTATTTATTGATTGATCGATCTGTTTATTTATTCATTTATTTATTGATTCATTTTGATTAACTGGGTGGGGCTAGCCCAGGGAGATGGGCGTGACTTATCTGGGTAAGCGCCACCTGTGGTGTGGATATGTGGCTACATATAGGAACAACTAGGAGGGATGAGCCATTGACCGTCTAGGCAAGGAAAAGGGTGCAACCCTTGAAATGCGGCAGCCATTTGGGGGACCCTCTGATCCCCTCAACATCAGGTACTGACTGCAGGTGTTAAGGGACGCAGTCTGATTAACTGATAAGCCTTTTTATATGGCTGTTTGTAAAAATAAATTGCTTCTATGTTTTTAATAAAATATTTTACCATTGGTAATGCACAAGGTCGGTGCGCCCTCCTTCTTCCCTTCTTTTTTCCCAGTTCCAAGAATACCCATTGTTCTGAGGAGGGCTGCAAGACTATAGGCTTTGCCTAAATTTAAAGAGTGGACCACAACACCTTTGTATATCTAAAAACCCAAGCGCAGGAGATTATTATTGGTTTTGCAGGTGAAACCATCATGAGGATATCAGACAGAGGAGGCTTGTTATCACTGGTGGCATGTGTAACATGTGCAGGGTCAGTATCATGGCTACTGGTATTACTGAATGTGTCTGCAGCGTACACACGATCAAACCAAAATCCCCTCCGGCAGACATCGCGGTGACGTGGCGGTGACGTTGACGCCGCCACGTCACGTCACCATTCGACGCATGCGCGGGCAGATATGTCTGCTGGTTAGCGTACTAACCAGCAGAAATGTCGGACGGACGGGTTCCCAGCAGACAGATTTTAAAGCATGCTTTAAAATCTGTCTGCTGGAAAAACCCGTCTGTCCGCCCGTACACACGATCAAATTTGTCTGCTGAAACGGTCCGTCGGACCGTTTCCAGCAGATAGATTTGATCGTGTGTACGCAGCCTAAGTGTCTCACAAACCACACTTTTATCTTCGCCCTTGACTCGAAGAACACAATTAGATGTCTTGACAAAGAGCTTCCAGTGTTATGTAGCTTTACAGTTCATGTGGGTAGAGGATTTGCCCATTTTTTAATTGCATGTTTTTATCATATATTAATGATTGTAATTGGTATATTAATGCAACAATACGTGAGCAAAGCACAGACGTATGACTGCTAAATATTTTAGGAAGGATTACTTATTCATGATAAAAAAAAATTACTATTATATTTGACACATACAACATCAGATTTCCTTTTATCTGTGAGTGAAGACGCACTTATGCCGCGTACACACGGTCGTTTTTTGCGATGAAAAAAACCGACGTTTTTTAAAACGTCATTTAAATTGATCGTGTGTGGGCAAAACGTCGTTTTTTGTCTTCAAAAAAACGACCAAAAAAAAATTCCAACATGCTTGAATTTTTTGTGTCGTTTTTCAAAACGTCGTTTTTTGTTTCACAAAAAGTCACCGTGTGTAGCAAAAACGTCGTTCAAAACGACGTTTTTCAACCCGCGCATGCCCAGAAGCTAGTTATGAAGCGAGCTTCAATGGAAAAGAGTGGTGAACATAACCTCGCTTTTTGTGAAAAAAACGATGGTGTGTATGCAAAATTTTCTTTGAAAAGTGACATTTCAAAAACTTCGTTTTTTACTTCACAGAAAACGTCGTTTTTTTTCATCGCAAAAAACGACCGTGTGTACGCGGCATTAAAGCTTTATTTGCCACTTTCCTTTTTTTAGCATTAATATGGATTATGTTTAGCAGGCAAAAACATAAAATTCATTTTACAGTATAAAACATATAAAAATAATTTATTAATAACTTATTAGCATATTAATACCATTGGGAATTTCATGGAATGGTATATGTGACATATCCCAGCAGAAAACCTTTAAATCTGAGAGGTGAAAAAAAAGTATAAATTGATATTTGCACTTTAGTCTATAGTAGCTGACATCCATAAATTAACTGGTTTGTGCTGAGAAGCAATCGCTGTGCCATTAGGACCTACATGCAAGTACAAGTAATTTTCGAGTATTTTGTTTTTGTGCCTGGACAATCCAAGCTATGAGTACAGAAGAAATCCAGAATATTTTAAAAATAGGTGGGTTAACCATTAAGGAACATTTGTATACTACAGAAAAGAAGTTTGGAAGAAAGTAAGACAAACAATATATTTTTTTCAATATGTGTACAGTATACCGCATTTTTGTAGAACATGAAATAAAGCTAAAAAACACATTAATAATTCAAGTATATACTAACCAAGGACATATATTTCATATACAGTATTGCAGTTAAGTAGTCAGCAGATGCAGTCATTCATTGGTTTAATTTTTTCCTTTACGTTCACCTGGTGATTCTGACAGTAACACACTTGAACAACACCTACTCACTGTACTGTATCTTTTGAGGAGCAGCATTGTTACTATAGGATACTTAGTTAGGACTATATAACCCCAACCCCTCTCTTCAACTCTATAACATAGAAAGGATAGCATTCTCTAGTTCAGAGGTAACCTGGGCAGGAAGATAAGACCGCTTGAGACACCATTGCAGAGTGCACAGGACCCAGAATAAAACAGATTTTTTTGGCAGGATCAACAGCCATTTGTGCAGTTACCTAACAGGTATACAAAAAACACTTTAATGGTTTATAACAGACTTAAAGGGAGAAAGTAAGAAAAGTTTACATACAGTATACTGTACATTAAACAGCAATAGTGAAAAACAACAATTTACAAACACTGCAAAAAACAATTCCAAACAACAAACTACACTGAAATACAATCCTTCATAGAAACATACAAAGACTAAAGTTCGGGCTAAGCAAAAGTTTGGCACAAACATCTCCTGTTTGCAGGGCACTCGTGGGATGTTCGCTCGCTGAGCAGCCCACAATGCACTGCGTACTGCCAGTGCACTGGCCAGGTGCAAGGCTTTGCCAATAAGGGCATAGAGCACTGTCAGAACCCTGACTGAACAAAGTGAGGATCATGGCGCAGTGCTCATAGTCCCACCCCAGAATATGAAAGGATTTATTCCCACAGGAAGATTTTGCAGTGAGTTGTTGGAGTGAAGGGCTCAGTTTGCTGCTAGCAAGTTATGTGTTCACTTTTTGTGACTCTGAGTGTATAGTGTTAGTGTAGTGTTAGTATAGTTTGAGTATAGTCTGAAAATAGTCTGAATATAGTGTGTGAGTATAATGTGTGAGTATAATGTAGTGTGTTAGTATAGTGTGAGTATAGTGTAGTATGTCAGTATAGTGTGTCAGTATAGTGTAGTGTGTAAGTATAGTGTAGTGTAGAGTTTAACCACTTACTCACTGGCTGGGTATGGCTGAGTATGGATGGAGGTGGATGGGATGGCTGAGCATGGATGGATGAGTATTGCTGAGTATAGATGGCTGAGCATGGATAGATGGGTGAGTATTGATGAGTATGGATGGCTGAGCATGGATGGATGAATGAGTATTGCTGAGATGGCTGAGTATGGATGGATGAATGAGGCTGCAATGGGCACAGAGCAATGCTGTAAGCACTGCAGATCCAGCCCACAGCACTGCTGCACCCGATCTCTCCCCTCTCCGCTCACACTGTACTGATCGGTACAGAGTGGGGAGAGAGGAACCGGACATGATACCGGTTTGTTTACAAGTAATCACTCCATCATCTGTCAGCAGCCATTTGCCATGATCCATGATGCACCAGGTCCTCTGAATCCGGTGGTCACGCATGCTCCCATGTGTGTGCCACAGGGGGTGTGCGAGAGCGTGATTCTGGGAGGACATCATAGTACTCCCTCTCAGAGGTATCGAGCCACGATTTTGCTGTCATTTGGCTATAGAGCAGTTGTTAAGTGGTTAACACAGCATTACATAACATTTCATTCTGTATACAATGTTATATGTCAACACAGAGTGGTACTGTGGACATAACTTCATATACTGGGCCTCCTCCTAAATTGCAGTAGTAGTAAAAGTGTAAGTAGACTGTAGTACTAGGGGACTTTATTTACTAGTTAAATCTTTTGGAGCAATATCTTACACCAACCCTCACTGCCACCTGTAGGTGTGCCCCCACATTCACTTCTGTGAGACCTGGGGTGTCCCTTCTACCTGACTACCCCCCTCTCTACCTGCCTTATTCAGTACATTGAGTACTGCCACTGCTTTTGGAAAATTTGTACACAATTTTTTAAATGTGTTTTGATACTGATTGCACTATTCTTATCTTGTTTAGAAAAAAAAATCCCTTTTTTTTAACTCTTATGCCCTGTACACACGATCAGTTCATCCGATAAAAACGGTCTGATGGATTTTTTCATCAGATATCCGATGAAGCTGACTTTCATCAGTCGTGCCTACACACCATCGGTTAAAAAAAAAAAAACGAATGTGTCAGAACGCGGTGACGTAAAACACAACGACGTGCTGAGAAAAATGAAGTTCAATGCTTCCGAGCATGCGTTGACTTGATTCTGAGTATGCATGGATTTTTAACCGATGGACGTGCCCACAGATGATCGTTTTTTTTTCTATCGGTTTTTTAACCAACAGATAATTTTAAAACAAGTTCCTAGTTTTTTCACCTATGGATAAAACAATGGGGCCCGCACACGATCGGTTCGTCTGATGAAAACGGTCCGTTTTCATCAGACGAACCGATCGTGTGTACACGGCATTAAACTCTATCACAAAACATGTCGAGCAGAACTATGAACTGGACATCATCAGCCCTTTAAGAAATCACCACTGGGTACTAGGAGACTAGTAATATCTCTCCCATGACTCTTGTTGTTTTGTACTATCTTGACAGTCCTATCCCAATTATAAGGGCTGATGGTGATTCCAGTAATATAAAAAAATATGATGGTATTAAAGGGGTTGTAAACTCTATATTTTTTTTTTTAAATAGCAAACATGTCACTGTGAACTGTCAACTCCACTGTGAAGTTAATTTTTCACAGAGTGGCCCCAATCTACCTCTTCTCACCATATACAGGCGCACTCCTGATTTCCTATTTTGTGTGTATCAAACAGAAAGCATGACTCGGCCCCACCCCCCATGCCCCCAGCATTGGATTTGATTGACAGCAGCGTGAGCCAATGATTGCACTGCTATCAATATATCCAATCAGGACACAATACACCAGCTAGAGCTGTTGTATTCGTTCCCAGCTGGAAAAAGACAGCGTTCAGGTAAGTAAAACGGGGGGGGGGGGGGCTGGGGGGCGCCAGCACCACTACAGAAGTTTTTCACCCTAATGCATAGATTGCATTAAGGTGAAAAACCTCAAGAGTTTACATAACATATTTACATTTTATTTACATTTTAATTATTATCCGAGTAGTGTTCCATTAAAGTCCATTTTATTTTTCTCTATTAACACAAGCAAAGATGGACATGGTCCATCCTCAGGCAGGGCATATTTGCCTCTGTTTAGTAATGTTGCATGTGCTATCCAGCCACTGCATGCAGAGGAGGTGGTGGACTGGCTTACTAAATCATCCTCATCCTCCTCATCCTCTAATACCCAAGCTGACACTGGTGCAAAGTCCACCGCAGTTGCCAGAGCAGAATATTCTGCCTCCTTGTCCACAGCTACTCCTGCCATAGCCCCATCATAGCGTTTGGAGGAGTCAGCTGAATTATTTGAACACAGTTGTCAGCCATTTGCTTCTTGAGGATGCACAGACATTACTTGATCCTGATGTTGGTTCTGAGGTAGAGGGATGGAGTAACATGAGCCAACAGAGTGTGGAGAACACTGATAAACAACAAATTGGCAGTCATGTTCCCCCAGCCGTATTGCCAAGTTGGCTTCAGTGATGATGAGGATGAAGGGGATGATGATGATGAGATCACCGATGCGACTTGGGTGCCAGATAGAGCAGAAAAGGAAAGTGAGGGGGGGCACAACCCCAATGATGCAGGGTGTCCTCCAAAGGCAGACACCATAGAAGAGTAGAAAGCAGCCACCCTATTCCATCAGATTGTGGAGCTATTATCATCTGACCCACTTCCCACAGCCTAGCTGCGAGGGCCTTTTTTTGCAAATGTGTAGCCTATTGCACTGTTGCAGTTTTCAATCTCTGCCACAAGCAGATCAAGCATGGCAAAAAAATAAGCTGTTTGGGTACCACATGCTTGACAAGGCATTTAATCTCCCAATACTCAGCCTGTTGGCAAGAGTACCTGAAAGCCACACACAAGGGACACAATTCTTCTTCTCCTCACTCCTCACCTTTCATGTCTATCCCTGCTATATCTCATGACCTCTCAGCAACCTCCAATGACAGTGATGATGGTATAGAAAAGGGTCCAATTTGGGTCCCATAGACTTTACTAGGGTACACGTTCAGGTCTAAACTTTTGCGATGTTCGAAAGTTCTGGCGGAATACCGAACCGGGAGGTATTCAGCCCATCTCTACTGTTCAGTAGGAACAAACAAACAGTAAAGGGTATAAACAGCGCCGCCACAAGACCGACCAGCTTGCATGATGACATCACAGAGCAGCTCCACCCGACATGGTTCCCCCAAACTGGCAGCCACAGGAAAAGATCTTTCCTGATAGCATTTAAAGGGGACACTTATTATTGTTTTATTTAATTTTATTATATAAATTGTGTATTTTTTTTCTAATGCATTGTGCTAATTGAGATAGTCTACAAGCTAGGTAATTGAAACAATTGACTTCTTTGCACAGAAATAAGCTGCATTAATGTACAGAGTACAGAAATCAAAAGCTATCACTGAGATTGTTCTAATCGTTGCTGACTAATGATTGGTTGCTATGGCAGCATTTTACACATTTCTCACATTGCACATTACACATTTTCACCTTATTGAATATGTCTGGATGTATTTAAAGAGAAACTATAATAGTTTTGGGTCAATACAACCATAACTGTTACCATATTTTCTTCTAAGGCCTCGTACACACGATCAAATCTGTCCGCTGGAAACGGTCCGCTGGACCGTTTCAGCAGACGGATTCGATCATGTGTACGGCCGAGCCGACGGATTTGGCCACCCGACAGATTTCAAAGCATGCTTTGAAATCTATCGGGTGGCAATCCGTCCGCCCGACATGTCTGCTGGTTAGTACACTTACCAGCAGACATGTCGTCCCGCACCGCCGCCGCACCGCCGCCGAATGGATTCGGCGCATGCGCGGAAGTGTTTTACTTCCTGGTGTGGTGACGTGGTGGCGTCAACGTCACCACCACGTCACCGACACGTCAGCGCGCTCTCTGCTGGCGGGGATTTTGGTTTGCTCGTGTGTACACGCGAGCAAACCAAAATCCCAGCAGACAGATTTGTTCAAATATGTCGGACGGACAGATTTGAACAAATCTGTCAGCTCGTGTGTACGAGGCCTCAGTGTTTACACATTTTAAATTGCTATTTGATATCTATTTTTATGTGTGCAATCTATGGTTTACTAACAAACATGTAGTACATGACAAAGGATTGCTATAGAACTATGGATTGGCTAAATATTACTTTGTGGTTCCTGTTGTCTAATTAAAACCTCCTAATGAGCCTTCTTACAAGGGGTGAGTAAAAGCTCTGATGACTCACTGAATCATATAAATAAGGGGCATCTTTCAGCAAAGATAAAAACTACAATAGCCAAGCACATAATATTTTTTATTGATCATAATAAAAAATATGTACAAAATTGGATACATTGGGGCAGATTCACACAGAAATGGATTATCGTAGCGTATCAGAAATACACTACGCCGCCGTTTTTTACCTGGCTCTACGTGGAATTCAGGTAGATTTTGTCCATTAAACGACGGCGGCGTAGTGTATTTCTCCCGTCGCAATCCATATAGACGAGTAGGGGGCGTGAATCATTTAAATTAGGCGCGTTCCCGCGGCGATCGATCTGCGCATGCTCCGTTCGCAAATTTCCCGCCGTGCATTGCGCGAAATCACGTCGTGACGTCATTCGTTGTTTAGGTAGCTTTGTTTACGGGCGATCCTAGTCCCGAACGAGTTACGTAAACAAAAAAAAAAAAATTCGAAGCGGGAACGACGGCCATACTTAACATGGGCTACGTAACGTTAGAGCAGCAAAAAGTTGCTCTAACATTACGTACAAAAAAATAGACGAAAGTGATTGCGACGACCACTCGTATCTTCGGGAATCGCCGTAAAAAAAATTTTGCATATCCCGACGCATCAAAACGACGCAAACTCCTCCCAGCGGCCGCAAATAGATGGCAGCGTAGATCCGAAGGCTTACGAAGACGTAAGCCTCTCGGATCGAAGCCCGAAGCCGCCGTATCATGGTTTGAGGATTCCAACTAGTGATAGGGCGCGCGAAATTTGAAATTACTCCTGTCTAACACCAGTTAGACAGGCGTAATTGCTCTATGAATCTGGCCCATTTTTTTTACCTTGTTGCATTAGAGTTAATAGGGAATCCCTGATGGGTTCTTGTTCTTTTCATTCTCTGTTGGCTGCATCACACTCTATCACACACAGACAGATCATATGCCCTGTGGGCAATAGACTCACTTTAAATCTCATTATCAAAACATTCTGAAATTTCTACACATAATATTTTTACAGCTGATGTTACAGGTGGAGTGCAAGAAATACTTTTTCACCAAGTCCTAAGATGCACATAGTCCTACATTATTGCACAAGTACGTAAAACCAGCCATAGGAAATGGTACAGTATCTGTAAACAAACAGTGCATTGAAATTATTTCCCATACAATTGTACATATAGAAGGATGTAGCTAAACATTTGTTCACACAGAAAATTAGAACAAGGGCCATATCTCCTTATTATGAACACACCCTTTTACTTTTACAAATATCTCATACACATTTGTGAGCATGAAGATCTCTTAGAATCTATGATCTTGATACTCTGATTTCCACAATAAGAGTAAAGGTTTAATAGGGTGTAACATTGTTCAGAAATATTAGATCTCTGAGAAATAGAGAAAGGGAAAAACATCCAAAAAATATTTGTTACATGAAAACCAAATAATAAGCAGTGTGTAAATAAGTTAGCTGATCTACATAATTGATTAGTGAGTTCTTGTGCCCAAACAGGATAGCCAGACACTTCAGCATCGGCAATCTGGGTCGCTTCTGATTCCAAGGTACAATATAGCAGACCTATATTCAAAGATAGGAGTCAGTGTTCAATGTTTGCTCTAGTGATAGGCACGGAGAAACTCAGGACTGCAGTGTCTCTGTAGAGCGGATGTTGATTAGTTCTGGGACCTAAAGTTCTGCATTGGTGTATGCTATGAGTGGGACTACTGGGACATTTAGTACCTGATTAGCTGTGAGCTGCTATCTGACATTGCTGCCTTGCTACATGTGATATATATCATTTTATCTTACCTATGTATCCTTTCTCCTTTTGATATATCTGAGGGGCACTACTGTCTACATATACTGTATGTCACATTGTCAGCTTTCTATCCCTGACTATAATCTCACTGTTTGTTTTTTTTAACTTTTCTCAGTGGCAGGCCTTGTCATGCACATGTCTCCATATCCATGTTGTGCCCCCATTTCCTGATGGCCCTGGGTTCCCGCATCAGCCGCAGAAATATTGACTTGTAGTGCATTAAACATTGCTCAATGTATAGTACTATGTTATTATGCTTGTACTCATTGTATATTTTCATCCACTTAGGATACTTACCCTAATCTCCTGAAGAAGTGCAATGGCACAACATGTAGAGCTTTAATTAGTTACATCAACTTACACCAAGCCAGTCCAGATATTGACAACCGCAATTCACTGGCGCACCAATTATGGATACAAGGGGACCCTTTTGGTGATTTTGTTGATGTTCATGCTGTTTGGGTAGTATGCTATCATGAGCGTTTTAACTTGTATTATCATGTTTTAGTAAATGTGTAATAAAATATATACTTTTTTAAGACAATTGTGTATCTAGGTGCCTATAAAGTCTGTACGGGTTCAGTAACACATTTTTACTATAAATTCCTGATTAGTACATTGCATAGAAATTCATGAATATAAAGTGCACAGTGAAAAATTCATAAATTCATAAATAAAAGTACAAAATGAGATACAATGAAAAATCAAAGTGACATGAGCAAATTGATGTACTTATCTAGAATTGAGTGAGTTAGGACATCTGTATATTAACTTTTGATATCTCTGAAGTGTTTGTGTATTCAGACACATTGTAGATTTGCGGCTTCTCTATATATTATTTTGCTTTACCGATTCATTTTTCACTAAGTGCAAAGGTTTACGCATACAGTTTTGTGAATATTCATAGGGGTAGCTTCACATACATCGGCGCATCTTTATGCGGGCATAACGTATCTTCTTTACGCTACGCCAGCGCAATGTTGAGAGGCAAGCATGGAATTCACAAAGCAAATGCTCCCAACGCTGCGCCAGCGTAGCGTATAGTCGTCGGCGTAAGCCGACGTAAGTCAAAGTAGGTGTAAGTGGGCTGGAAGTGGGCGTGTTACATTTAAATGAAGCGTGACCCCATGCAAATGATGGGCTGAGCTTCAAACTAGTACTAAAAATGAACAGCGCATGCGTCGTATCTTGGACGCATCCCAGTGCGCATGCTCACAGTCATGTCGAAATTACTGCCTTCGACGTGAATGTAACCTATGCCCAGCCCTATTCACGTACTACGTAAACAGCGTACACAACGAAAAATTTGGCGGCGTCCGTTCCCTGGTCCATACCTTTGCATGGGTTGAGCCTCCTATATGAGGAATAACTTTACGCCGGACGTAACCCTTACGCAAATCGCTTAAAACATGCACCGGGCGCAAGTACGTTCCTGAATCGGCGTATCTTAATCATTTGCATATTTTAAATGGAAACGACAGATGCGTCCAGCGTAACTATGTGCCCACGATACGCCGGCGTAGGCAAGTTACTTTGGGCAGTTGAAGCCTTATTTTTCGACGTACCTAGCTTGGGGAATCAGCGCATAGATACGACGGCGCACATTTGTACTTACGACGGCGTATCTCGAGATACGTCGGCGTAAGTGCTACGTGAATCCGGGCCATAGTCTGTGCTTCCTCCTCTTTACATATATCTGTAGAAAACCTTTGAATATATGCCTTCAGCTTCAGTAATTTCTGTAAAAAAAAAAAAAAATTCTGTAAAAGTCTTTTTGGATTACAAATGTTATTTTGATATATCTGTTGTTAACCTGTCTGGTTGTATAATTAGGATTCAAGCTGTCTTGCAAATATCCTCAATTTAGCATGAAAGTACACAAGACTGTGTTTTTGTAAGATGTTTTATTTCTGTAATATAAAAAAAAAGGCAAAAATTAATAGTGTTCAGTTTTATAGACATAACCTTAAATTACGTAAGGTCTGAGTTAGGTGACCAGTTCATGCAATATTTTGAAAGTTTGGGATAATTATAAAGCTTCATACCAGCTAACAACTAGATTTTCCTATTTCAGTACATTTTAGAAAGTTGTTTGTACTCTTCAGTATAAAGTAATTAAAAAACAAAGGATTGATAACTACATCATTTTATATCTCATTCTAGCATCCAGCTATAAATGATCTAGAATCATCAGACATAATCTGGGTGATAGGGAAAGTTTTAAATTTCAACATAAATCACACTGTAAATACAAATCTCTTATACAGGTGATGTTCTCACATAGCCAAAGATCTCTGCAATTATTTGATTTTATTATCCCGTCTATAATTATGACATCTATTCAAGGCATAGCAAACAGTACTGGATTTTTCTTTTAAGCTTCAAAGTATTTTGTTCTGAAAAACATACCCATACATAATGCTTGTTACCATGTAATATAAAAATGAAATTACCATATTGTTAAGCATTCAACTTGCTTGTGAAAACAACTATTTCTAAGTAGTGATGAATAAGGTACAAACTTAGATGCAATATCATGAGATAAAATAATAAGATGAAACAACTTCCTGCAATTATATGTTTCCTTGTGCATGGTTGGGTATTTGTTTCAAAGTGAATTATCAACACATTCCCTTGCAAAGTCCATTTCTCAACTCCTTTACTAAACCAACCCCAATGACTTACTTAGGGCTAAGCTAGTTTGGCAACTTTAACCACTTCACCCCCGGATTTGGCTGCTAAATGACCGGGCCACTTTTTGCAATTTGACACTGCGTGGCTTTAACTGACAATTGCGCAGTCATGCAACATGGCTCCCAAGCATAATTGACGTCCTTTTTTCCCCATAAATAGAGCTTTCTTTTGGTGGTATTTGATCACCTCTGCAGTTTTTATTTTTTGCGCTATAAACAAAAAAAGCGACAATTTTGAAAAAAAAGCTTTTTACTTTTTGCTATAATAAATATCCCCCCCAAATATATATATATATATATATATATATATATATATATATATAAAATCCTCAGTTAAGGCCAATACATATTTTTCTACATATTTTTGGTAAAAAATGGCAATAAGCGTTTATTGATTGGTTTGCCCAAAAGTTATCTACAAAATAAGGGATAGTTTTATGTAATTTTTATTAATAATTTTTGTTTTACTACATCGATTTTTATCGTGACTGCAACATTATGGCGGACATATCGGACACTTTTGGGACCATTCATATTTTTACAGCGATTAGTGCTATAAAATGCACTTATTACTGTATAAATGTGACTGGCAGTGAAGGGGTTAAACACTAGGGGCCTAGGAAGGGGTTAAGTGTGTCCTAGGGAATCTGTTCTAACAGTGTGGGGGTGGGGTTTACTGTGACACGACACTGATCACTGCTCCTGATGAGAGGGAGCAGACGATCAATGTCCTGTCACTAGGCAGAACGGGGAGATGCCTTGTTTACATTGGCCTCTCCCCATTCTGGTGCTCTGTGACCAGATCACGGAACAGCGGTGGACATCGAGTCCACCGGTCCCGCGGGCACGGCAACGCAGCTCGCGGCAGAGGTGCACGGTGCGAAATTCAAAGTAACGTCGAGAACCGGTTAATCTGTTCCTACTGAGAGATAAAAACGATTTGTTGGTAGTCACATCAGTAGGTTAGAGCTACATAGCGAATTTTTCGTAGTTCAGTTGTGTTACTAAAATTACTAGGGTTTAATAAATAGAAGTAGCAAGCGGTGCCTAAACAGATAGAAAGAATGGCTCCCTATGGAGTAAACTACAAAAGCTGCATGTAGTAGCATTTTGTAGCAATCAATCACACTCTGGAGTATAAGGCGATCATGTGACAGTTGTTTAATTTATACTTCCAGTAGGTTAATCACTAGCGTATTTAATAGCAACATTGAGATACTAAAAATCCCCAGTGTAACTCTAGCCTAATGATGTGCCTGACTACAAATGATTAAATATCTCCATAGGAAGAGATTAAAGTTGCCTATTTAGCCTAGTCTTATGCAAGCCATTGCCTTAATGTTATACCTACTGAAGTAATTGCCATCAAGAGATTAAATCTTTTAGTAGCAAAAAAATCTGAATCTCTTTTGTAGCTTCAAATTATTTACCTAGGTGGGCTAGTACAGGGTGTGCTGGTTCTTGTTACTGGCCTTCTTTACATGAGAGAATTTTGTAAAACATGCAGTGATCCTCTAAAATGCTCTATAATGCCCTGTACACCCGCTTAGGCATTTCCCCGCCAAACTCACATCGGAATTCCAATGGAATTCCATCAGAGTAAAAGAGAACATATTCTCTATATAAACTCCAATGGAATTCCTCGGAATATCCGATGGAAAAACTCAGATGGGGCATACACATGGTCGGAATTTCTGATGTAAACAGTCCGTCTGACTTTTTCCATCGAGAATTGCGCTATAGACAAAAAAAGACTGACACTGCCACTGTATATATGCTGTGGGCGGTTTTCAAGTGGTTAAGGTAAATGTTAAAAAAGCATGCATTCACCAGAAGGATGAGAGGGGGCAGGGTAAGAAAACTTAAAATGTTACTAAATCCACAACAGTAAAATCAGTCTGTATATTCAGTATAGCATGTTTGTTATACTCACTGTGTAATCTAAGGAACGTGTACACACGATAGGATCGTCAGAGGAGAACGGTCTGAAGGACCGTTTTCATCAGTCCAAACCGATTGTGTGTGGGCCCCATAGGTTAGTTAACCTTCAGTCAAAAAAATGAGAACTTGCTTTAAAATTGAACCGATGGACGCCTAACGATAGGTCAAAAACGATCGTTAGTAGGCACGATCATCGGTTAAAAATCCATGCATGCTCAGAATGAAGTCGACGCATGCTTGGAAGCATTGAACTTCATTTTTTTCATCACGTCGTTGTGTTTTACATCACCGCGTTCTAACACGATTGTTTTTTTAACCAATGGTGTTTAGGCACATCAGACCATCAGTCAGCTTCATCGGTTAACCGATGAGAACGGTCCTTCGGGCCATTCTCATCGGATGGACTGATCGTGTGTACGCGGCCTTAGAAGTTAATCATCTGCATTGTGTAAAAAGGCTGTTTGATTCTGTATGCACAGATCCTCCTCCTCTTCCACTAGATCTAAAACAGGTCCGGATAAGATAGGGTTAGTGGAGTCAGGCTGCACATGCTCAGTTTGGTGGATGTGATCAACACAGGGCTTACCACCACTGTCCAGACAAAGGTCAGGGGTCATGTATCCTGATAGGACAGCCAGTGTAGTATGAAAACCCCTCCAAAAAGCTTTAACCAGACACTGATATAAGTAACAAGACTGCTATATACTGCTGATGAGAAATATATTTAGCAGTTAATATCTAGTAAAATGATTGCATTTCCATGTTCTGTGTACTGTGGGAGACCAGATATATTGAGTGAACGGTCCTAGGTTTAGTAAAACTTTCATTATTGAATGGATTTTTGTTTAAATATTGTGAAATATAATATACAAGGCTATATGGAACATCCCCTAAAACATTTGAAACCGATGCTATAGGACTGTCTTTTTTATTGTTTTATCTTAAAGCGGATCTCCACCGAAAAATCAAATTTTGGATTAATGGCTCTTTAAATTAGTAATAGCACTCCTGTGCTATACTCACGTTTTCCATTTTCCACAGCCGCTCCGCTCGTTTTCTGTACAGAATAAGAACTTATATTCCCCACGTCCTTTTGTTGCCATCTTGGCTTTGGGCAGGAAACAGCACACTGGCATGTCACTTCCTGTTTTTGGTGGATGCTGTCCCAGCATCTACCTCTCGATCTATGAAATTAACACTTACCTTAGAACTAGATGAAAACGGATTGATAGCAGTTGAATTCCGTGCCACGAGACTTCAGCTGTGTGTATTTCTCCTTACAGGATCAGTATCCGTGCTGTAATGGAGAAATTACTGGAAACAAACTATTTTTGGGATCGACTCAGTGACCTCCAGGCTTGGCCAATATCTGGATTTTTTCTTGCAACCTTTGGTGCGTGGTATGCCTGCTTATCTGAGGGACACTAAGCAAGCAATCCAAATACTTGAGGCCATCCCCTGTACCCGTGATACTATTTTAGTTACGGCTGATGTGGGCTCCCTATATACAATTATTGGGCACGAAGCAGCTCTATCTTCAGTACAGTGGGCATTGGAGTCCACTGAACTTAGCCATGATCACATTAATTTTATGTTGGAAGGTCTCAAATTTTGTCTTCTTAAGAATTACTTTTGGTATAACAAAGAGTTTTATTTGCAACAATGTGGTATTGCTATGGGAGCCCGTTTCGCTCCCAGTGTGGCCAATTTATTCATGGCCCACTGGGAGCGAGACGCGGTGTTCCTAAATAGACCTCCCCAACTTGTCTGCTATCGGAGGTACATTGACGATCTGATCTTGATATGGGAGGGTGATATATTCTCATTACAGTCCTTTATGGATAAATTGAATGCTAACACCAAGAATATAGTCCTGACCTGGACAGTGTCTCATTCTAAAATTAATTTCCTTTATTTAGAAATATTTAAGTTAGACAATAGGTTATGTACTAAGAATTATTTTAAATCTGTAGACCGTAATGGTTACATACCTATTACTAGCTGTCACCACCGTTTGTGGCTTTGTAACATCCCACGTGGGCAGTCTGTGCGGCTACGCAGGAATTGCACCAGTCAAGCTGATTACCTTTTGCAGTTCCAAGAGCTTGCTACTAGATTTGTAGCTAAAGGCTACTCTCGTCCTTCTATATTGCAGGAAATAGAGGAAGTTAGTGCTTTAGATAGGGATACTATAGTTGCTGATAAGGTGGTCAATGTTGATAAGGATCAAGCCAACTATAAATTATTGTTGGATTTCAACATACACCATAAGAAATTTCAGAAAATAGTTACCAGGCACTGGTCGATTCTAAAGGGAGACGCTGTGTTGGGTCCGGTGCTGCCGGACCGTCCCCAGTTCATATATAAAAAAGGGATTTTTAAATACAGCTTACCTGTAAAATCCTTTTCTTGGAGTACATCACGGGACACAGAGCGGCATATTCATTACTATATGGGTTATATGGAGTACCTTCAGGTGTGGACACTGGCAATCTCAAACAAACAGGAAGTCCCTCCCTATATAACCCCCTCCCCTAGAGGGAGTCCCTCAGTTTTGTAGCAAGCAGTATGCCTCCCAAAATGTTCCCAAAAAGAGGGGTGGGAGCTCTGTGTTCCGTGATGTACTCCAAGAAAAGGATTTTACAGGTAAGCTGTATTTAAAAATCCCTTTTTCTTTCTCGTACATCACGGGACACAGAGCGGCATATTCATTACTATATGGGATGTCCGAAAGCAATGCTTTAATGAGGGGAGGGAGACATCTTCCAAAGAAGGATTTAATTTAGAGGTATACTCAAATACTAGTAAATCCAACTTAAACGAGAAATGTAAATCTCAAATCAAATCCAGGGAGCCCCCTCAGATCCTGAGGAGCTTGAATCGCGGCCTGTAGTACTGACTGCCCAAAGGCTGTATCCGCATTCCTTCTTACGTCCATTTGATAAAATTTTGTAAACATGTGGACTGACGACCACGTTGCTGCCTTGCATATTCGAGCCATAGAGATCTGATGATGTGCTGCCCAGGAGGTGCCCATGGCCCTGGTAGAATGGGCCTTTGCCGACAAAGGAGGAGGCAACCTCTTCAAACCGCAGGCCTGAATGATTAATTGTTTAATCCAACTTGCGATGGTGGATCAAGCAGCTGCCTGACCCATCTTGGGCCCTTCCGGTAAAACGAACACCACATCTGTTTTCCGAACCTTCTCTGTAGCTTTAAGATAGGCCTTTATGGCCCTGACAATATCCAACGTATGCAGCAACCCCTCCTTTCTAGAGGTGGGTTTTGGAAGAAGGATGGAAGTACCACATCCTGGTTCAGGTGGAAACTGGATATAACCTTTGGTAGAAAGGAAGGATGAGGACGGAACCCCGCCCTATCCTTATGTAAAATGAGATATGGTTCCTTACAAGATAAGGCTGCCAATTCCGATACTCTCCTGGCCGAAACTATGGCGATCAGAAATACCGACTTTCTAGTCAGTAAAACCAAAGGTACCTCAGCCAACGGCTCAAGGGGTTGTTTCTGTAGAGTTGACAGAACAAGATTTAAGTCCCATGGACAAAGTGGTGATTTGACCGGAGGATTAACACGTAAGACTCCCTGTACGAAGATCTTAACCAGCGAGTGGGCGGCCAGCGGCCTCTGAAACCACACTGATAAGGCTGAAATCTGTCCTTAGATCGTGCTTAATGCCAGGCCTATATCCACTCCTAGCTGGAGAAAACTTAATACTCTATCAATGGTATACTTGCGGGAAAACCCTCTCTTAGACTCACACCAGCCTACGTAGGCCCTCCAAACCCTGTAACAAATTACCCTGGAGGCCGGCTTTCTAGCCTTAATGAGGGTAGGGATTACCTGCCTAGACAGACTTCTACCCCTGAGAATTAGGGATTCAGCCGCCAGGCCGTCAAATTTAGACGCCGTAATGCAGGGTGGAGGATCGGGCCTTGTGAGAGTAGGTCTGGCCCTAGAGGAAGAGTCCAAGGGCCTCCCACTGCCAATTTCAGGACTAGTGAGTACTATGCCCTCCGGTACCAAGCTGGGGCTACCAGGATAACCAGCCTGTGGTATGATCCTGCGCCGCAGGCGGGGTAGTAACTGCAGTGGGGGAAATGCATATAGAAGTTATGATTGATGCCAAGGGCAAACCAACACATCGGTTCCGCAGGCCATAGGGTCCCTCGTTCGAGACATGAACCTGTCTAGCTTCTTGTTGAATCCTGATGCCATGACCTCCACGTCTGGCACTCCCCACTTCTGGCAGATTGTCTGAAAAAACTTGTGGATGCAGAGACCACTCCCCCGGCGACAGGGTTTGGCGACTTAGGAAGTACGCCTGCAGGTTGTCCACCTCGGGAATGAATGTCGCCGATATGCAGGGTACATAAACCTCTGCCCACCGAAAAACCAAGCTCCTCTCACTCTGAGTGGCTTGACTCTTGGTTCCCCCCTTGGTGGTTCACCTATATGCCACCGCTGTGGCCTTGTCTGAATGACTTCTCACCGAGGACCTCTGTAATCTGGATGTCTATGCCAGGAGGGCTAGCTGAGCCGCTCAGAACTCCCAGACCTTGATGGGCAGCTGCCTCTCCGCCTCTGCCCAAGTTCCTTGGCGAGTGACCTTGTTCAAGACCGCTCTCCAGCCTTCCAGACCACTGGGCAGAACCAAGCTGCTAGAATTGCTGCCTGTAGGACACGAGCGTGGAAGCGTGTGGTATTGCCTCGAACATGGCCATCGCATACATAGGCGAATAGTTGGCTCTTTTTTGCTTAGAACCAACTGAATCAATCTCTTGATAGCCTCGACCTTTACCAGGGGCAGGAACATCCATCTTCTGTTCTGTGTCTAATCTCGTGCCGAGATATTCCAACTGCTTTGTAGGTTGAAATGCTGATCTTTCCCCGGTTTAGGACTCAGCCGAACCTCTCGAGGTACTGAACCATGAGGGCTACTACGCATTCCACCAAGGAAGCGAGTGATCTTATGATTAAGAGGTCGTCCAGGTATGCTAGGACCGAGATCCCTTGGATCCTTTGGACTGACTAGGATAGGAGCTAGGACCTTCGTGAATACCCGGGGGCCGTAGCCAGCCCGAAGGGGGGCGCCACAAATTGGAAGTGACGCTGTATCACTGCGCAGCGTAAAAACAAAAATATTTGATGTGGCTGAAAGACCTGGTACATGAAGGTAACCCTCCTTTATGTCTATAGAAGCCCGATCCTTCTGGAGTGTGGCGGCTGCTGGCCAAACGGATTCTATCCGGAAAGAGCGAACCCTTAGGTAAGCATTTAAACCTTTTAGGTCCAAAATTGGTCTGACATTGCCGATGAGCCTTGGTATGACAAACAGATTGGAATAGAAACCTAGCCCCTGTTCTTGGGCTGGTACCTCTACCCTTATGCCCTGGTAAAGCAGGTGATCCAATGCTGCCCGCATTGAGGCCTTCCTTGTGGAGGAAATTTTAGAAATTCTAATCTGTAGCCTGCGGCCACAGATGATCGGACCCCTTCTGTCGGGGACCGATCCCCAGAGGCCTGTCCTTGCGATCCATTGTTAAAAGTTTGATCGCGCAGAAGGACCGTACTGCCTGAAATTTGAGGGCCCTGGAACCGGGGGGAGCTGCCCTTTTAAACGCAGGACCCCGGAACTTCCTTTGACTGGTAAAAGGGTACTTTTGCCACTTGAAACAGTCTGAATGTATTTATCCAGATCTTTCCATGGAAGGGCAAACCTGCCAGCAGTCTTTTACATGGGGCTCGGCCGCCCAGTTCTTCAACCAAAAGAGCCTTCTCATATGCACTAAAAATAGTGACAACGAGACGCCTGCTGGATGGAGTCTTTTTATAGCCTCTACCGCAAAGCACAGAGCTCTGGGAATATCCAATAACTCCTCTGCCTATCGGGCAGGGATGTCTAAGCATCTGTTTTGTCTGGTTCCTTAATGCCTAAAAAAAAACTCCAATTGTAGCCACTGCTGGCTGTAGCCAGGGATGCTGGAAAAAGTGTCTCTAAACGTTTATCGACCGGGACCTTAAACATTTGTATGTTTCCCCTTAGGCCAGTTAATGATTTATTCACCCATGAGATGGCTGCGTCCACCGTTGGGAGCGCCCCCTTTCTTTAGAAAAATGTCTTTTCCATAGGGTAAATAACAGAAACCTTCCAGGTGGTCTCCCATCCAGGCACTAACCAGGCCCTACCCTGCTTAGCCTCCGAGATCAGACGAGATCGGGCGCTTTCCGGGAGATGCGGCCTCAAGGACCTCACGGGTAGTTGAAAAGCAGTGCCCGAACCGGGACCTGAACCCTGGACCCTCAGATCAAAAGTCCGATGCTCTACCAACTGAGCCATCCGGGCCCCTTTTAAAGAGCACTTGGTCAGGGGAAAGAGTGCCTGCAAGCACAAATATTTCCTGGCAGACATGCATAAAGACTACCCTCTCGTCAGCTTTAGGCGGCAGAAAAAATTCTGTCCGGTCGTCCCAATCCTGGAAAAACCAATTCCTCTAACAGAGGATGGGCCAGAAAAGCTGCGTTGCTTAAAGGCGCTTTTAAAAGAACCCAAAGAGGATACCGCAGGAACCTGAGGCTCTGGAAATGGCAAATTGAATGCCAAGCGGGCCATGTCTGTCAAAGACTGGACCCACAGACTCTCCGCCTGGGAGGCTGAAAACGATTCTACAGTGGTAGATCCTCTAGGTTCTGTCCCTTTTGGCGATGGGGATCTAGTCCGCTTCTTGCCAGAAAAAGAGCCAGCGATCATAGCTGTTAACCTCTTTTCTCTAGCCCCCCTAGGGTGACCGCTAGCATCTCCTCTGTGATAACACAGGGTTGGGCCGACCTGGGCCAGCCTCAGCACCAGACCCCCTTAATGGCTTATCCAGGGTGACCCCTATAGGAATAACCTGTGGGGAAAGTATTGGCATATTATCAGAACCAGAGGAGGAACCCCTTTGTCTTTGCCTTTTCTCTTTATTTTTATTTTTTTATTTTTTTTTTGTTTTGATCCTGAACCCTTGGAAGCCATAATACAAACCCGAAGGACTCCGCTTACAACAACAGACTGTTATAGCCAGGAGTACAAAAAAATAAGGTTTAGGGGACAATAGGATTACTAATGCCCCAAAACCGGTGGGGCTCAGTATGTTTTCTTTTATATATTATTCACCACATACAGCCCCACCCCCAACATGTTTGCCAGCATTCAACCTGTTGCCAAGGGGATTTTGGCTTAACAAAAAGTATTGGAGCTGACTCCAGTATGTAGTACCCCTTCTCGCCACCGGGAGTCACTGTGCTGCCAGCTCTACGTCCTCTCTCTCTCCAGCTCAGCTCTGAACTGAGCTAAGAACGCGCCTGCTGTGTATAACAGCAATTAAAGGCACGCCCACTCTACACTGCAGTCACACTCCACGCCCCCCCCCCCCCTCCCGAACGGCGCGAAAATTTTCTATATGCATGCGCGCGTGCACGCGCGCGCGCGACTGTCGGGGGAGGAGAGCCCAGGAGGAGACGCACTCTGGAGCCCAGGAATGCAGGTTGGAGGACGCATCAGGCGGCAGATTTGAATCCCGGCAAGGTAAGGCTAACACAGGCCCCTAAGGAGTCCCTTTAGCCTAGAGACAGATCTTTTTTTTTTTTTTTTTTTTTTTTAAAAGATCTTCAACCAGCGAGCAGCAGGTAGCTAGCAAACATACATAGATAGGTAGGGGGATCAAGTTATGGGGGGAAACATTTCAGGGCATCCTGTCTATCAGACATAGTGACCATGGTGCCAATGCAGAGCATACTCAGGCTACCCCCCTTAAGATCTCCCCTGGAGAGCCTGCTGTCGAACCAAGTCCCGCAGGCTCCCCTCTTACCTGCTCCATGCCGCAGGATGTTTTGCAAAACGGTCCAATCTTCTCCCATCTCCGTGGGTAGCGTAGTAGACCTTCAGGCCCTGGGGTCCTATGAAGGTACCCACTGTCCTGGACCTATATAGCACCCTGGCAAACAGGAACTTATGGTCTTTACAAACTCCAAGTCCTGGGCCCAGGATCCAGCCCTCCAAAGAGGAGCATTATAGGCAAAACCCCACGGTTTGGGGCCCGGGTACTGTCCACTTTGGCACTGAGGCTCCTTGGACAGATCCGGTTAGCCCGCCCTTAATCCCAAGGATGTGGAGCAAAGCTATTCCGTGACCAACACCTAAGACACTGGCGAAAAAACTGAGGGACTCCCTCTAGGGGAGGGGGTTATATAGGGAGGGACTTCCTGTTTGTTTGAGATTGCCAGTGTCCACACCTGAAGGTACTCCATATAACCCATATAGTAATGAATATGCCGCTCTGTGTCCCGTGATGTACGAGAAAGAAAAGGATCCCTCACTTAGAGATAGTCTGGCCCCTGGAGTGGTTGATCCCCCTACCAGGGCCCAGCCTAAACTCTTTAGTTTTCTCTCTGGCTTTTATGCATGTGGCCGTTGTGCAACTTGTAAGCATGTCAGGCAGACTATTAAGAAGAGAAAAAGTTTTTGTTCTAATGTCACACACAAAGAGTATCCAATCAAGTAATTAATCACATGTGACACAGAGGGTGTAGTGTATATGCTCGAGTGCGAATGTGGTCTGCAATATGTTGGACGTAC
This sequence comes from Rana kukunoris, assembly GCA_029574335.1. NCBI lineage: Eukaryota > Metazoa > Chordata > Amphibia > Anura > Ranidae > Rana > Rana kukunoris. The sequence goes on along the minus strand of CM056053.1, from coordinate 115,589,002 downwards.
CTCTAGAGCTCTGCATGTGCGGATTGGTGAACACATTAGTAACATCAAAAGAGGAATTAGAACTCACAGTGTTTCTAAACATTTTAGACAATGTCACCATAAGGACCCCTCGTGCACTTAAATTTTGGGGTATTGAAAAAGTGGATAAACACTGGAGGGGTGGGCATTATATTCGTTGTATAAGTCAACGCGAATCCTTCTGGATATATGAGACCAAGGTTTCCTCACCCTCTGGTCTCAATGTTGAGTTTGACCTTAATTGTTTTATATCCAATAGGTAGCATTAATTTCAAGTATTAATTTTTGGTATTAAATATTAATTTTTATTCTTTGGAAATATGCCGCTATTTATTTAGGTATTTGCGTTGTGCCAATGGTTCTTGTTATAATCACTTTATATATCTAGTGTCTAGTATTCACATTATTGTATTATTGTATGTTTTATTTTATTTACCTGAGTATCTGTAGCATTACCAATGATGATACTGCTGTATGTATTTGTGAATGTGCGATATGTGCAGTCGTGGATGACGTCTTTTATATTTATAATATAGCCTTTGGCTTTCTCTACTGAGACCTTGTATGGATCTCATTAGTTTTAAATATGGTTTTTATGTTTTATTTTTTCCTTGTCCTTATCATGATTATTTCGCCTGCTGTTCCGTTGATCCTTGCTGCGCGGTTGCGCTTGTTGTGCTTGTAGCTATGTTAGCTCTGCACTGATCCAATGGGAGGCGTCTGTGTCATGACGAGGGCGTGTATTTTATTATGCTGTTGGTTGCTTTGACAACCGACACCTTTAAATGTATTCAGCGGGACGTCCGTGTTGTTTCTGCCTTCCCCACGCTGATGAAGTCCCGCCTAGTGGACGTAACGACGTACGAGGGGGGAGTTACATGCGTGACGTCACCCGCGACTGCACATTGCACACCGTGTGTCCTAACAATCTGTTTGATGGATTCCCGGCTGTATGGCTTTTTACCTAGCACTCAGGAACGAGTGCTTTTTATGTGAGTGTGTTTATTTCATATGCAATACATTTTAAAGTACGCTTCAGAGAGCACTAGATCTTTTTCCATTCTTTTTGCATAAACCATTACTGGCGTTTGAATTTACTGATGCCGCATGAGTGATCCTGCTGTTGAATTGATTGGACCATTCGGGAGATCCTTGATATTATATGCTGTTTGACCTTTTTGGTCTAGGCAATAAGGTGAGAGGCCATTCTTACCTTTCTTGGTGGAGGTTTTTCTTCTGATTTCACCATTCACGCTTTGGATGTAGCTCTTCATACTCACTATGGATTTATAGTACACTTATGGACAATTTTCTGGTTCCTCATATTCACTTTGGATGATTTGTACACATATGGACATTCTGTTTGATTTTTCTTATATATGTTGTGTGATAGTATTTATTAATTTGTTTTGCGCTGCACTATTTTTTTCATAATTTCAGGGTGGTGCTCCGCTTTAAGTTCTGTCACTGCATATGCTCTTTTTGTTAATAATATCATTCTCTGTTTAAAGTTACAATGAACCCCATACTTTCTAGAATTGGAGTTGTCTATTTATGAGCACTCAAGAGGAATTATATAAATAAAATACATGTGTGCCAGTGATTACCTGCTTTTCTCCCTCTCTCTTTTACCCTGCACATGATTATGGTATCTTCTTACAATTAAGCACAATTTATTGCCCACAGAGCTGCACTTGTTTTTCATTCCTGACCTCCTATGTCAGCATTGTTCAGGAAAGAGGCTGTCCAGATAGCAGGAACATTACACATATAGTGTACAGATGTTCTATAGTTTTTGTACGTGAACGCAGCCCACACCGAGCTTCATGTATTGATCACACTCAAGGAAATAATTTTCATTTAGCTGGTTGTAAAGCACAAGCTAAAAAAAAACCAAACATCTTATGCAGATGACAAAATGTACAATAAGCAATGATAAAATACTGTCATTAAAGATTTTTTTTAAAGATTTCAATAATCCCCCTATCCCCTACACTCCGAAGAAGTTGTCAAACAAAATGCTACTGCAGTGTGATTTTTTTTTGACTGACAACCAGAAGCAGAGGGAAAATTGCATGAAAGGAAAATAGCTGTTATAGACACCGTCTGGTGTGTGATACTACTGGGAGTATTACATAAAGAAGTAAAAAGCAAAATGACTATGGGCAAAGTATATGACCAACCAAATTATAGTTTGCTGCTGTTAGATCCATAAAGAATGTTTTATTGTTTTCTATGGGTTACTGCACATTGAACTACCCAATTCAATAAGTCTCAGCACGTACAAGTACTTTTTTGTTTTTTTTATGAAAACTGGAAAATAACAGAAAAGACAATGTAAAATATATTAAAAAATTCATACTTCCTGCCAATGCATCACTAAATGTAGGCAATCCAGGGACATAGAACTGGACTAAAACTGCATAATCTTTCATAATAATCATTTTGTGTAAAGTTTGTCCTACAATAAGATACAATAAAATAGAAACACATTAATGTAAAGTGCATAAGCAAGAAGTGTTTGAGAGTACAACATTGTGAGGGCCATAAATGCTAATGATGTCAGGCTTATTCATAAGATAAAGAAAAAAGGTGATAATAAATCACAGAGAGTGAGACTAATCAAAATAAATATTTCTGTAACAGAGATCTGACAATGTTTTCATAGATTTTCAATGGAGACCTCTTTCATCTACAGTATCTCACAAAGGTGAGTACACCCCTCACATTTTTGTAAATATTGTATTATATCTTTTAATGTGACAACACTGAAGAAATGACACTTTGCAACAATGTAAAATAGTGAGTGTACAGCTTGTATAAGGCCTCGTACACACGATCGGACATATCCGATGAAAACGGTCCGCGGACCATTTCCATCGGATATGTCCGATCGGGAGTTTGATCCGATGGCGTGTACACACCATCGGATCAAATTCCCCGCCGCCGGACGGCGCGGTGCCGTGGCGGTGACGTTGACGCCGCCACGTCACCACCACGTCACCGCACCAGGAAGTTAAACACTTCCGCGCATGTGCCGAATACATTCGGCGGTGGCGCGGCGGCGGTGGGGGACGACATGTCTGCTGGTAAGTGTACTAACCAGCAGACATGTCGGGCGGACAGATTCCCACCGGATAGATTTCAAAGCATGCTTTGAAATCTGTCGGGTGGAGAAATCTGTCCGCTAGCCCATACACACGAGCGGAGATGTCTGCTGAAACGGTCCATCGGACCGTTTTCAGCGGACATATCCCCTCGTGTGTACGAGGCCTAACAGTGTACATTTTCTGTCCCCTCAAAATAACTCAACACACAGCCATTAATGTCTAAACCGCTTGCAATAAAAGTGAATACACCTCTAAGTGAAAATGTCCAAATTGGGTCCAAAGTGTCAATATTTTGTGTGACCACCATTATCTTCCAGCACTGTCTTAACCCTCTTGGGCACGGGGTTCACCAGAGCTTCACAGGTTGCCACTGGAGTCCTCTTTCACACCTCCATGAGGGCATAACGGAGCTGATGGATTGTAGAGACCTTGCGCTCCTATAGGGTTTAGGTCTGGAGACATGCTCGGCCAGTCCATCATCTTTACCCTCAGCTTCTTTAGCAAGGCAGTGGTTGTCTTTGGGGGCGTTTGTGTTCATTATCATGTTGGAATACTGCCCTGTGGCTCAGTCTCCAAAGGGAGGGGATCGTTCTCTGCTTCAGTATGTCACAGTACATGTTGGCATTCACAGTTCCCTCAATGAACAATAGCTCCCCAGTCTCGGCAGCACTCATGCAGCCTCAGACCATGAGACTCCCACCACCATGCTTGACTGTAGGCAAAACACACTTGTCTTTGTACTCCTGACCTGGTTGCCGCCACACACGCTTGACACCATCTATGGTTCCAGTAATCCATGTCCTTAGTCTGCTTGTCTGCAGAAAACTGTTTGTGGGCTTTCTTGTGCATCATCTTTAGAAGAAGCTTCCTTCTGGGATGACACCATGCAGACCAATTTGATGCAGTGTGTAGCATATGGTCTGATCACTGACAAGCTGACACCCCCTACCCCTTCAAACTCTGCAGCAATGCTGGCAGCACGTCTATTTCCCAAAGAAAACCTCTGGATATGACGCAGAGCACGTGCACTCAACTTCCTTAGTCCACCATGGCAAGGTGTGTTCTGAGTACTGTTAAACCACTGTATGTTCTTGGCCACCATGCTGCAGCTCAGTTTCAGGGTCTTGGCAATCTTCTTATAGCCTAGGTCATCTTTATTTAGAGCAACAATTCTTTTTTTTCAGATCCTCAGAGAGTTCTTTGCTATGAGGTGCCATGTTGAACTTCCAGTGACCAGTATGAGAGAGTGAGAGCAATAAGACCAGATTTAACACACCTGCTCCTCATTCACACCTGGACTTTGTAACACTAATAAGTCACATGACACCGTGGAGAGAAAATTTCTAATTGGGCCCATTTTGGACATTTTCACTTAGAGGGGGACTTACTTTTGTTGCCAGCAGTTTAGACATTAATGGCTCTGTGAGTTATTTTGAGGGGACAGCAAATTTACACTGTTGTACAAGCTGTACACTGACTGCTTTATTATGTAGCAAAGTGTAATTTCTTCAGTGTTGTCACATGAAAATATATAATAAAATATTTACTAAAATTTGAGCGTTGTACCCACTTTTGTGAGATACTGTAATGCCGCGTACACACGGTCGTTTTTTGCGATGAAAAAAAACGTTGTTTTTGTCTTCAAAAAAACGACCAAAAAAAAATTCCAACATGCTTGAATTTTTTGTGTCGTTTTTCAAAACGTCGTTTTTTGTTTCACAAAAAGTCACCGTGTGTAGCAAAAACGTTGTTTAAAACGATGTTTTTCAACCCGCGCATGCCCAGAAGCTAGTTATGGAAAAGAGTGGTGAACGTAACCTCGCTTTTTGTGAAAAAAACGATGGTGTGTATGCAACATTGTCTTTGAAAAGTGACGTTTCAAAAACGTCGTTTTTTACTTCACAGAAAACGTCGTTTTTTTTTCATCACAAAAAATGATCGTGTGTACGTGGCATAAGGCTTCATGTACACGGCACATTTTTACAATCTCTCCTGAACGATTTAACTTGACAGATAGTAACCCATGTTTATAACTTTTGTTTTGCCACGTTTACATGCAGCAGTGTACATGGGGCCTAAGTCTATATTCACTACACATTCAACAGAGTCTTGAAGATCATAAAAATGAAAAAAAAATTATATTCACTGGATTCCTTCATTTTCTATTTCTAGCATCTAAATACAATTTTTGTCCTGGGAGGATCACCAACTCAAATGTGAGCAAATCTGCATGGTGTATTTATCTGGATAGTGCCATGTTTTATAAACAGACTGAACAATTTGACTTACATTTATCACTATTTTGCTGTTAAATACCTTTTGTAATATTTGCCACACAGTCTATTTAGGGTTAAAGCTTATGTAGCACCTAGTTAGGTTGCTGCCAGTGAAACAGGATTTGATTACCTATGGCTGTTCTGGGTTCTGCTGTCTCAGATTTGACTGTTTCTCCCTGCACTTCAGTTAGTCCTGGAGTATAGTGGGTTGGGCAGAATATACATGCAGCCTCAGCCAATCCTTTGTTGAGAGGATGGCCAGAAGGGAGCAATACAGTGATCAGATGCAAGAACCCAAACAGGAGTTCCTGCAATTAGCTGTGGGAGGCAGCCCCATTGAAAGCAATAGGAGACTGTTGGTTCCCACTGCTAATCACTTCCACTTGTATATAAAAGCACATGCAGTGTTCACATGTGAGTGATAGGCCCTGGATCATGCAGACTGCCTGATAATGCTACTTGATATTTTAGTGCAGCACAAACAATGTGCACAGGATATTACCGCTAACTGGATTTCTGGAAAAATAAACATGTTTTCACTTATCAAACAGATAGAGCAATGTACCTTCAATGGTAAATTTAACAGACCAAAAAAGAGCAAATAAGGAAAGCTCATTCTTAACAGTTTACCAACATCGTCTGATTGGTAAATTGTTTTAATAAATACCCTGCTCTGTTTTGTTATTTTTTTAGGCTGAAAATGGATGTGGCCATCTTTAGGCTTTAGTAAACAAACCTAACAGCTTGCATGTGATTACTATGGTACATTTATCATAGTGGCCATGTGATCAGGAATTACAATCATTTGTAAACTTCAGAACTATCATACAGTGCAGGCATATGTGTAACCTGCTGTCGAATTCTGAATGTAGACAGAGTTTTCTTCAGTCAAAAGGGTGTCAAATAATAATTTCACTTCTTTAACCACTTAAGACCCGGACCAATACGCTGGTAAATGACCCAAGGTGTTTTTGCGATTCGGCACTGCATCGCTTTAACAGACAATTGCGCGGTCGTGCGACGTGGCTCCCAAACAAAATTTGCGTCCTTTTCTTCCCACAAATAGAGCTTTCTTTTGGTGGTATTTGATCACCTCTGCGATTTTTATTTTTTGCGCTATATACAAAAATAGAGCGACATTTTTGAAAAAAAAAACACTATTTTTTACTTTTTGTTAAAAAAAAAATCAAATAAACTAAATTTTAGTCAAACATTTAGGCCAAAATTTATTTAGCCACATGTCTTTAGTAAAAAAAAAAATCGCAAGAAAAAAAAATAGCTACCTAGCGGGAACAGCGACACTAATACAGCGATCAGAAAAATGATCGCTTAGTGACGCTGGCAATAGGGAGTGAAAGGGTTAACTAGGGCGGTGATCAGGGGGTTAAAACTTTATTAGGGGGGTGGGGGGGCTATCCTGAACCTAACACTAACGGTTTTTTACACTGCCTGTCACACTGACACTAAATGCAGTGATTAGATCACTGCATTCAGTGACACTGTGACAGGGGGGTGGGGGGGGGCGATCACAAGGGGTTAATATGCCTATGTGAGTGTGTGTCAGTGTTGTGTTGGTGCACACTTACTTGTGATGTCTTCTCTCATCAGCAGCGCTGGGAAACAGCGCTGCGATGAGAGAATACATCATTTCCTCCTTCCTGTGTAAACACAGGAGGAGGAAGTGACAGGTTGGGAGCGCGCTCCCATTGGCTGGGAGCGATTGCGGGGGGGCGGGTATTCGCCGACATCCGCCCCCAGATCCCGGATCGCTCCCGGAGCCAGGGGGACCCCCGCACGCCGCGGAGGGGGTCCCGATGGGACCCCCGAACCGCACTTAGGCGGGGACGTAAATTTACGCCCTTGTGCCTGTACGTGCCATTCTGTGGCCGTATATGTGCGTGCGGGGGTCCTTAAGTGGTTAACCACCTCAATACTGGGCTCTTTCACCCCCTTCCTTCCAAAGCTATTTTTCAGCTTTCAGCGCTGTCACAATTTGAATGACAATTGCACGGTCATGCAACACTGTACCCAAATGAAACTTTAATACATTTCTTCCCACAAATAGAGCTTTCTTTTGGTGGTATTTGATCACCTCTGCGATTTTTATTTTGTGCGCTATAAACAAAACAAGAGCGACAATTTAAAAAGAAAAAAGCAATATTTTTTTCTTTTTGCTATAATAAATATGAACCAAAAATATATAAAAAAAAAAATTTTCCTCAGTTTTGGCCGATACGTATTCTTCTACATATTTTTGGTAAAAAAAAAAAATCGCAATAAGCGTATATTGGTTGGTTTGCGCAAAAGTTATGGTGGCTACAAAATAGGGGATACATTTTTTTTACTAGTAATAACAGCGTTTAGTGATTTTTATCGGGACTGCGATATTGTGGCGGACACATCGGACATTTTTGACACTATTTTGGGACCATTGTCATTTATACAGCGAACAGTGCTTTAAATATGCACTATTTACTGTATAAATGTGACTGGCAGGGAAGGGGTTAACACTAGGGGCGATCAAGGGGTTATTGTGTTCCCTAAGGAGTGATTCTTACTGTGGGGGAGGGGACTCACATGAAGTGGAGACCGATCAGTGTCCCTATGTACAAGGCACACACCATCGTTATCCTCTCCCTGACAGGATGTGGATCTCTGTGTTTACACACAGAAATCCACGGTCCTGCTCAGTTACTGGGCAATCGCGGATGCCCGGCGGACATCGCGCCCGCCGGGCATGCGCATCCGATACCCAGTGATGGGGCAGGAGCTTGCATGCCCCAAGTGGCTCAGGAAGGCTAGGACGTCATATGACTCCCTCCCAGAATAAGAGGCTTATCGTCCCGCCGCCATTTGATGGTGGGTGGTAAGCTAGTGGTTAAAATATGCAAGTCAATCAATCAAGTTGAATTATTTACTTTCTCACTTCTTACCATTCTCTGACTGGTCTTTGAGGCTCTGATGGGGTTTTCAAGGTCACTGACGCTTCAAATTTTCACGTCTCTCTGCACAAAGGGTAATTTGAAGGAGATATGTTGGCATCCCTTTATTTGGCTTGCCCAAAAAAAACTGAGTAAAGGGGCGTGGCCGACTGCCGAGCTGCATGGACGTCTAATCTCCCAGCTCCTGCACCGACCGGAGATTCGAACGACAGCAACGCTAAATCGCACCACAAGAAATGCACCATTATAACCAGCATACACTGGGGAACCCGGACGGGTCATCCCGCAAACGGAAAGATTACCGCCAGCGGCGGAAATTGACAGATTTCTTCTCGCCACCTCACAGATCTCAAGACCAAGATGGCGCCCGCGACCGCTCGCCGCGAGGAGGGAAGACATACACTGACCTGTCTCGGGATGAAGATTCGTCTGTCCCCCCATGCTCATTTCCTCCAGATCCAAAGGCGCTCTCTGGAACAGCCTCCAATACCGCCAGCCCTGCCAAAGCGCGGATGCGCCTGGATCCCAGCTCTCAGGCACATGAGGTAAGGCCTGCCCTGGACAGTCTCCCCTCACTAACGTCCGGACCGTCCCCCATAGTTGCTTTCCCCACCACCAACCAACCAGTCGTTGACACCATGTTAAAAGACATGCTGAGCGTCTATGCTGTCAGCATTTAAATCTGAAATGGGCCTTGTGAACAATAGAGTAGGCCGCATTGAACACAAAATGAGCGCCATGACAGTTACAGTTAATGACTTAGTAGATGCCCACGACCACACCAGGGAGGAATAGCGATGGGTGCGGGCCAAGATGGCGGATCTCAAAGACAGATCGAGACGCAATAACGTTAAGATTCGTGGCATACCAGAGACGATTGTTCCTGACGATCTCCATACTTATGCTAGGAAAATGATATCTCTGCTCCTGCCTGACCTCCCTCCTGTTGAGACGGTCATAGACCATATTCACCGGCTGCCAAAACCTACCCACCTACCATCTGAAGTGCCCTGAGACACCCTCATGAGGGTACACTTTTACCACACCAAGGACATGCTCATGGCCAAATCCAGGCATCTGGGCCAACTGCCCGCGCCGTATGTAAAACTACAACTATTTATGGATATCTTACAATATACCCGCCAACAGAGAAGACAACTCCAGACCATCACAAAACCATTGAACAACCACAAGATCCCTTATCAATGGAGATTCCCGACCAAGCTCATGGTTAACAAAAACTGGGTGAAACACAACATCCACTCGGTGGAAGAAGGCATCCAGCTCCTCAGAAAATGGAACATCATCCCTGAGAGTAGCTCACCACCCCAGGCGCCAATCCCTGATGAAACGCACCCCACCGACATGGATTCCTGCCCCAGTACAGGCGTGTGACCTTGCGGTTAGTATACCTCTACTACTACTTGTACACAGCACTCCGGTTGGTGCATGCTCATTGCAGTTAACCCACAAACTTTCACCCCGCAAGCTGTCAGCAATCTTGACGCACTGCTGACCTTGGTGCCCCTGCTGCACCCAACTCCCCATTGTTCTACATAAGAACAGTTGTTAAGTGTTTCTTTGGTCCCCTTGCTTTTGTCTCTCCTCCTGTTCCCTTTCTCTCACACCTGGATCCCGGAGTGCACCAATACTCTGAGAAGAACTACTCCCTGAACAGCGGAATCACCTCTCACCTACTACCCTCTTGAACCGATTGACTACCTTCAACGAACTGTGAGTACCTATCTCTACATACCCACTACAATGCCTTTGCCAAGATGCCGAAATTCCTCACCTTGAATGCTAAGGGACTGAACCACCCGGTTAAACGGGCATCACTGTGGAAGACTGCTCACACATCCCAATGTGACATCCTCTGTGTGCAAGAAACACACTTTAAATCCTCTGCAGAACCGACCTGTACCAATAAGCACTTTCCAAATATATTTAAAGTCTCTGGTCCTGAAAAGAAAAATGGTGTCTTAATCGCCATCAAAGACACAGTACAGTTCACTCTCCATGATAGCATGACGGACGTCGATGGCAGATACTTAGCGTTGGACTGCTCCATTAACAATGTCAGACATACCGTCGTGACGGTATACGTCCCTAATAAATGACAGATCAACTTCTTGTCCAAACTAATGGAAAAAAAACACCGCTTCAAGCAAGGTCACCTCATACTATGCGGAGACTTTAATATAGTACCTGACAACTCGATTGATGCTTCCTCCCGCTCGGGCAGAACAGCCTCACCCATGGGCTCTTTCATATGATCTCATGATCTCTATGATGTCTGGAGGTGCCACCATACCACCGAAAGAGACTACTCTTACTTCTCTCCTCGGCATAATTCCTACACAAGGATTGACTATTTCTTGGTGGACAAATGGTCCCTCCCCAAAGTCTCAGCATCCGACATCTCCTCCATCACGTGGTCCGACCACGCACCTATCACTATGTCCCTGAATGACTTATCTCCCTCTTCTCGATCAAAGGTTTGGAGAGCCAATGCCTCTCTCATCCACTCCCCAATTCACTCTGAATATATCAGAGAACACCTAACTGAGTTTTTCTGCCTTAATGCTGACTCTGTGACTGATCATAATGTATTGTGGAATGCCCATAAGGCATTCGTTCAGGGACTCTTTATTCAACTGGGGGCTAGAGAGAGGAGGATGAGATCACAGCGTTTAGACACCCTTACCTCAGATATAAAAAAAATTGGAAACTCAAAATCAATTAGTTCCCAGTAGTATTACCAAACGTAAACTTGATATATTAAGACAAGAATTGAGAGCTCACTTACTAGATTCCTTTGAGAGAGCCCATACCCATTTTAAAGCCCTCCATTATTCCATGGGCAATAAAGCCGGTAAAGCTATGGCTAATAGGATTAAGGGCCACCTGTCCAAGACTAAAATCACCCACCTGTTTCACCCCTCCTGAAACCAAAAACTAATCGACCCTTCGGAAATCGCCAATGCCTTTAGCGATTATTACACCACCCTGTACAACTTGAAAGATGATAATTCCATTCTCCAACCTTCCCCTCAAGACATAGCAGCATTCCTCCAAGATATCAATCTCCCGAAATTGTCTGAGGATCAATTGGAGACACTTAATGCCCCATTTACCGCCCTGGAAGTTCAACAGACGATCTCAGGATTACCCTCCAAAAAATCCCCGGGCCCTGATGGGCTAACGGGTGAGTATTACAAAAAATGTGGCTCTATCCTTTCACCATTTCTTGCTAGAGTATGTAACGACACTGCCTCATCCTCCTCTCTTCCCCCTCAAATGTTATCTGCTCTGATTATTACGCTGCCGAAGCCGGGTAAGGAACCCACGTGTGCCCAAAATTTTTCGGCCCATCTCTCTCCTAAACTTAGATGCTAAAATCTATGCAAAACTCATAGCCAAGCATCTAGTGGATCTAATGCCCATGCTCATACACAAAGACCAGTCTGGTTTTACCAAAGGCAGACAAACCTTTGATGCGACCCGTCGGATCAATAACATCATCCATGCCGCAGAGTCTACTCGAACGCCCTCTCTGCTCCTGTCACTGGATGCGGAGAAGGCGTTCGACCGAGTCCACTGGGGATACATGCGGGCTACATTTGTTAAGTTCGGATTTCAAGGCCCAATTCTATCCGCCATAATGGCACTGTATTCTTCCCCCTCAGCCCAAGTATACACATCGGAAATGCTTTCAAAGCCCTTTTTGATCACCAATGGCACACGCCAAGGCTGTCCCCTGTCACCACTTATCTTTAACCTTATCATGGAGCCCCTAGCAGAACACATCAGAAGCCAAAACACGGTTTCAGGGTTTAAAATTGGCACTTTAGAACACAAAATCAACCTATTTGCGAAAGACGTGATAATTATGATGACCAATCCCCTTTCTTCCCTGGCTTCGATACAACTGCTGTTGCAGAGGTTTAGTAGTATATCTTACTATAAGGTTAATGAGAACAAATCCTATGTCCTAGACTTATGCCGCGTACACACGGTCGTTTTTTGCGATGGAAAAAAAACGACGTTTTCTGTGAAGTAAAAAACGACGTTTTTGAAACGTCACTTTTCAAAGACAATTTTGCATACACACCATCGTTTTTTCACAAAAAGCAAGGTTACGTTCACCACTCTTTTCCATTGAAGCTCACTTCATAATTAGCTTCTGGGCATGCGCGGGTTGAAAAACGTCGTTTTGAACGACGTTTTTGCTACACACGGTGACTTTTTGTGAAACAAAAAATTACGTTTTGAAAAACGACACAAAAAATTCAAGCATGTTGGAATTTTTTTTTGCCCACACACCATCAATTTAAATGACGTTTTAAAAAACGTCGTTTTTTTTTCATCGCAAAAAAACGACCGTGTGTACGCGGCATTAGGGTTGGATGCTATCACCAGCAACCTACTCAGGAACAAATTCCCCTACCCATGGGCAGAATCCGGAATTTCATACCTTGGTATCACCTTAACTAAGTCCACAAAGGCTTTGTTTCCCCGCAATTATGTTGAGTTGAAACAAATGCTTATCTCCGAAACCACGAGAATCTCCAAATTCGAATTCTCCTGGGCGGGCCGCCTTGCGGCATTCAAAATGATGGTCTTACCCAAGCTACTGTATGTGTTCCGAACACTCCCCATACCACCCTCGCAATCTTACCTAGCAGCCCTGCAATCTATCTTGGGACGCTACATATGGCAAGGCAAAAAAACCAGATGTAGTTTGGCCAAGATTTCCAAACATAGATCTGCAGGAGGTATGGGATATGTGGTCATCAAAGACTACTACCTGGCTACTGTTCTCGCATAACTCAAAGAGTGGATGTCAGCAACACCCTCCACTCTTTGTAGCGACATAGAATCCAACGTGATTCCGGGTCATATCCCGTCCCACTGGTTATTTGGCACACTAATCACTAATCCTCAACTTGGCCTGTATTCACCCACCATTCAGGCCTCTGTTAAAGCCTGGAGAGTGCTGACTCGTGCTAAATGGTCGATTGTACCAACTAAACCCATCCCCATACCTATGCAAACACTAACACTATTAACTCCAGATCTACACATCCCGAAATGGTTGACTGAGAGAATGTCATACACCTATGAACTGCGACACCTAGTGACTAATTCCTCATTTCTACATCTCCAGAACGCTTTCAAAGCTCCCACTTCTGACTACTTTACTTACCATAGGCTACGACACTGCTTCTTAGCCACGCCTTCAATGGAAGGAAACCTACCCGTACACATATGGCAATACCTCTTTGCTCAGACACGCTCGACTAAAGGCACCTCTAACATCCATGACTTCCGGTTCCGGCGCCGCATGGAGTAGCTGACCTCCTCATTAGCTCCCGCAGCACGACCCAAAATCGGCCTATAAAACCAGCCTGAGAAGACATCCGAGCCTCTCTCCACCTCTGGGCACTCTACACAGCACCCATGGACCGCTTCCTAGAAAAATCGAGCGCCCGGACGCTCACGGCGCAGACGGCTCACCCGCCGCCGGCGCAGCCACAAATCGAGGCCCCGGTCTCGGCCTACGCCGCGCTGCATTCATCCACGCCGGGGGCGGACATGGAGGTAAGCGGTGAGGCCTCTTCCCCCCTCCTCCACACACATCCCTACCTCAGCTGGAGGGAGATAACTCCATTGACCGGATAGCCCAGGCTGTAGCAGCGTTGCTGTCACCCATGATTGCAGCATCAGTGGAGAAGGCCGTGAACGCCGGGATGGCGCAAATTAAGGCCCAGTTAGGGGAACATGGCACGAGGCTGAATGAGCTTGAACATCGCCTCTCTAATGCAGAAGAGGAGCTTTATCAAGCCCAGGCCACAGAGCATGCCCAGGACAAAACAAACCAGTACATCTTGCAGAAGCTGGATGATTTGGAGAATAGGGCCAGGAGAAGTAACCTGCGCTTCGTGGGAGTACCGGAGACACTACAGGCATCAGCCCTGAAGGACTTCTGTGCCCGGCGCGTCCCAGAAGCCTTGGGCCTTTCGGGCCCATGCACGGTGGAAAGAGCTCACCGTATGGGGCTATTCAACTCGGAGAGAAAATCACCCCGTCCAATCATTGCCAAGTACCTCAGCTATGCAGACAAGTCCATTATCCTGCAATCATTCCGGCAATCCCGTCAACTTCAAATTGATGGCGTTAAAGTTTTAATCTTTGCTGACTACTCCATCGAGGTGTCAAAGAAGGGAAAAGCATTTCAACAGGTATGCACGGAACTTTTTAAACACCAAATTAAATTTTCTTTGGCCTTCCCGGCAATTCTCCGCCTCAGAGCTCCTAATGGCGACCAACTGACCTTCCATGACCCTGCTGACGCACAAGCGTTCCTTCGTTCGCGCTTTGCAAACCAGCACCACCAGCCACCCTCTAAAGCCCTTCCGATCAACCGTCCCATGGACCAGAGGAGCCCCCGCAAGGATTCCCCAAAAAGATTCAGGGGCTCTGAATTGGATTCCGCCCGGCTCATCACAAACTGACTCTGGCAGTAATACTTTTCCACTCGTTCTCTCCCCCTACTCATATGCCTCCCTGAGGGGACCCAAAGTGACCTGTCAGGTACTCCTCAGAGCTCGCTGCGTAGCAGTCTCCGTCCACCAAAGTGACCTACCCACAACGCCGGTTGCCTGCCGCACTACCACAGGTCCAGGTAGCTATGTCCGCTGAGGTGAACCTCTGATCTTTGAGCTCGGGCATCTCTCAGCACGCCACTACACTTCTCTGTTATTGCTGATGCATTACCTTGGGCAAAAAGGGCTTAGTTATTCATTTCAGCTGCTTTGTTGCTCTTTCTGATGCAAGTGCCCGACTGTTTTGTTTTATTTTTGTTACTCTGCCATGCTCCCTCCCCCCCCCTCCCGGGTTGCTAAAATATGTTTATATGGTATGTCTCTCATGATATTTCACTGGGCATTGCACCCCCTGGGCTCATTGTACGCCATCATCCTTCATTTCCTCCATTACACGGTCTGTGATCACACACCGCTTGGCACCTTATGCTTTTGGTGCCGGGCTCTCGGGCCTCAAATCGGTGTGGTCGTGACATGGGGGCTGGCTCGTACAGTGACTCCGTGTGGAAAAAAGCGAAGTACTCGCAATTGTTTTTGTTCCTTCTTGTTACTGTTGGTATTACCTTTGTTTCAGGTTCCCCCCTTGCCACCCCCTTACCCCTCCCCCCCCCCCTCACCATGCACCGTATCGCCCCCTTCTTACACTCCGTCGACACACCATTCTGCTGATATCTACCCACCCCTTGAAGTGGCGACCCACCCATACTTTTGAAATGAGAGGGCCCCTATATAGTATTTCTGCCCAAACCCTTTACACAGTCCCCCTGACATGAAAGTTATATCCTGGAATGTGAAGGGACTCAGATCACCCAATAAGAGGATGAAGGTTCTTAGACACCTGAAGAGGCACAAAGCAGACATTGCAATACTGCAGGAGACCCATCTAGCACAGTCTGACTTCCCACGCTTATATAAGCTATGGGTGGGCACGGTCCTTGGCTCAGAGGCTGTAGGCCGCAAGGCGGGCGTTATAATGCTTATACACAAAAACCTCCCCTGCACGATCATCGCAGTTAACTCGGACGCCCAAGGTAGGCTTCTCTCAGCACATCTTAAAATAGGCTCCAAGGAACTAGTCATCTCTAACGTTTATGCCCCTAACAGTCCCGGTAAAACCTTCTACAGCGAACTCTCCACCTGGCTTCTCCAAAACCCTCACCTCCCCCACTTGATTGGGGGTGACTTCAATGACACCCTCCACCAAGTGGATGACAGGTCCTCTCCGAAACACTCGAAACTCGCTCCAGAAGCTAGTCATCCCTCCCTTTTCGCGTCCACTATGGACTCCCTCCATCTCCATGACCTATGGCGCTTATCACACCCTGCAGACAGGGAATTCACCTTTTACTCCAACCCACATGCCGTCTTTACCAGGATAGATTACCTTTTTGGATCGGACGACTTAATACCCATGATGTCGGACACCGACATCCTCGACATAGTTATATCCGATCATGCCCCGATAACGGTCTCACTTGACAATCTGGACCTCCCCCCTCACCCCAAAATCTGGCGCTTTCCCTCTTATCTACATAACTGCGCTGACTTCCAACGATTCATGGAAAAAGCGTGGCTAGAATACTCTGAGGCCAACGCCTCCCATGCAGAAAACCCGAACCTCTTCTGGGACGCCGGTAAAGCATTCCTCAGAGGCCAGATCATCTCCTATGCTTCTTCCTTTAAAAGAAATGCCATGTCCAAATACAAACTGGCCAGCTCCCGCCTGCACCTGGCACAAAGGGCCCTTCTCACCTCCGATTCCCCGCAAAACAGAGACGAATGGCACGCTGCCAAGAGATCATTTGATTCCTGGGCAGACACTCTAGAATCGGTCAAAAAGGCTACACTAGATGCCACCTTCCACAAGTTCGGCAATAAATCTGGCAAGCTACTAGCCAGGCTCTGTAAAGGCGCCTTCAAACCCACCCATATCACGTCCCTGAGAGACCCCAGCGGTAATGTTAACACAACCCCTCCGTCAATAAACGCGGCAATGCTACACTATTACTCGACCCTATATGCCCCTGACCCTATTGACAATCAAACAGCAAAAGCCTTTTTAGAAAACTTAGACATCCCCCAAATCACCCTCTCCCAACTGGAGGCCCTAAACGCCCCTATCTCTCCCGCCGAGATCTCTGACACCATTCGCTCACTTGCCCCATCTAAAGCCCCGGGTCCCGATGGCTTCACGGGCAAATTCTATAAGACCCTACGAACTTTACTGGAACCCACCCTTCTCTCAGTTTATAGCGGCGTGTGGTCCGGCGGCTCATACCTCCCCTCAGGAAATCAGGCTATCATCAAACTGCTGTCCAAAAAGGGGAAAGACCCCCTAGATCCTGGGTCATATAGACCCATTTCCTTACTGAACCTAGATGTTAAAATCTTGTCCAAAATAGTTGCCAATAGGCTCTCGGATATAATCCCCTCCCTCATCCATCCGGCACAATCGGGCTTCGTAAAAGGCAGAACGGCAACCCTGAACATCCGCAAAGTCATGCTAGCCCTAGAGCACGCTCGACAACACCCTATGGGAGACTTTGCCATCATGTCCCTCGATGCCGAGAAAGCCTTCGATAATGTAAGCTTTGAATGGCTCTCTCTATCGATGGCGAAATTAGGATTCTCCGGCCCCTTCTGCCACCTCGTCCACGCCATGTACGCTTCCCCCTCGGCGAAATTAGTAGCTGCGGGCCTCCTCTCGGAGGAATTCCGCCTCCATAAGGGGACACGGCAGGGCTGCCCTCTCTCCCCGCTCCTTTTCAACATAGCCTTAGAACCCCTATCCAGACACCTTATCCAAATTGCCCCTCTTCACGGCATACGAATTGGCCCGCACGAACTGCGCTCTTCCCTCTTCGCGGACGACGTTCTCATTTTTTCAGCCGACCCATCCGCCGACATGGTCACCATCAAGAAAATCTTCGATACGTTCCGTACCTGCTCGGGTCATCGCATCAATTATGGCAAAAGTGAAATCCTCCCCCTAGGCTCACTACCCCCCCCCCCCTCGTGGACTCGCCAATCCATCTTCTCGGTCGCCACGTCCCATATCACATATCTCGGCATCAAAATCGGCAAACTGCCCTCCTCCCTGTACCATCTTAACTATCCCCCTCTATTCTCAAAAATTTCTCAGGAACTGGTGAACTGGTTAGACCTGCCGCTCTCGCTCCTGGGGAGATGCCACCTGGTAAAGATGGTTAGCTTCGCAAGATTGCTTTACCCGATGCAGACTATCCCTCTGCTCCTCCGTCACAAAGACGTTAAAAACCTTGAATCGGCTGTTTCCAAATTTATCTGGCATGGCAAGAGACCCCGCATTGCTCTAAAAAAATTGTTTCTCCCCAGGCGCGAAGGTGGTGTTAATCTCCCGAACATTAGACTGTATAATATAGCATGTCTATTAAGAATTGGCTTAGATTGGATAGCACGATCCTCCCGATGCTCAAACTTCCCCCTTGAGTCTGCTATGGCGCACCCCCTTTCACTGGTGGCACTCCTCCACTGCAAATGGAAGTCTGTTTCCCCCGAATACCAGCATAACTTACTACTCAGGGACACGGTCAACGCATGGAGGGAAAGCAGGAAAAGCCTTGGTCTCTCCCCCTTCATGTCGAGGCATCTACCTATCCAAGGTAACCCCAGTTTTCAACCGGGACTGGACCACAGGCCCTTCAAAGTTTGGCAGGACAAAGGACTTACTCATTTTATCTCTCTATGTGATGCTGCCACCGGTCGCCCACGACCTTTTGCTGCTGTAGCCAATCTCTTTGCTCTGCCCCAATCTCACTTTCTTTACTATTGGCAATGTGTCCACTACCTACGTGCCACCTGCAACGAATACTGCAAGCGCTTCACCCCAAACTTCACTGACCAATTACTTCTAGATGGCACATACAAAATCTCAGACATCTACAAGCCACTGCTCAGTGAGGCGTCCCCCTCCCTGGCATACGCATCCTCATCAGCAGCCAACTGGGGAAAGGACTTTCCGGACGATGATCTGTTGCACAAACTATTCCAAGGCTATAACAAGACGCTACAACTGACCCCGAACGAAATATGGAGGGAAACCCAGTTAAAAATTCTCCACCAAGCTCACATCCCTTTCCTTCGATCCTCTCAGGACTCAAGCAGCGCAGAGTGCCCTCTGTGCCGACACCCCAGACCCTCCCTGGCACACCGTTTCTGGACCTGCTCTTTCATTTCAACGTTTTGGGACCAAGTGTTGGCCTACATATTTGAAATCACTTTACTTAAGCTACCCAAGGACCCTTTCCTCCTCATCTTCGGCTACTGGGACCCCCAGCTACTACGACGTTCACAGCGGGATGATCCACCCACCCCCACCTCCAATATCCCTTCATATACCTCCAAAGATTGGCCTCTGCTATGCCTGCTTGTCGCACGAAGAGTCATTTTGAGAAACTGGACCTCCTCACGCCCCCCCTCTACTTCCCAAATTAAACGGGACATCCTCCTCCTCCTCTACAAGGAAAGAGCCACCACGGACTTCCGAAAAGACACTGCTAAGGAACGTTTTCTTTCCATCTGGCTACCCTTCATGCAAATGAACTTGTCCCATCAGGATTTGGAAACCTTTGAGCATCACTCATTCTCCTTCTCCAAATCCGCCCCTCCACCAACCCCAGCAGGAGTTATCCCCTCAGACACCCCCTCTACCACCTGATTGTGACTTTATACCTCTGCCGCCACCCCACCTCCCTCTTTATGTACTATATGGAACTAACTCCCTCGGTGCACCACCCCCCCCTCCTCCCTTCACCCCCAAGTTTCTCTATCCTCCCCCCAATATTGCTCTGCTTGTTATATTGTACATGTAACTCCTCTGTTTGGAAAACCTCAATAAATATTTTTGAAAAAAAAAAAAAAGGCACCTCTATACTTTACTCGTCCCTACAAGAGAAAAACACCTTTTTCAAATCCAAACCCCTCACTGATTGGGAATCCGACTTCCAGACCCGCTTCTCTGACCAGCAATGGCAGGCAGCAATTAAGTCTATATACAGATCCACCTCTTGTACGGCCTTGTGGGAGCTCTCCCAGAAGCTCCTACTGAGATGGTACCTGACACCATCCAGAATAGCTAAATTCCACCCCCATACTTGCTTTGACTGCTGGAGAGGGTGCGGAAACCTGGCACTCTGATCCACATATTGTGGACGTGTCCCCACTTACGGCACATGTGGACTTCGATAGAACATGCTCTGAGGGAAATGACTGGCTTTCCTATATCACTGACCCCCCAACTGGCTATCCTCAATCTGACCATCGAAGACATACCACATCCCCTGAAACTAGTGACTTCCCACTTTCTACTGGCGACCAGACTTCTCATTGCCAGAAACTGGAAATCTATTGTCATCCCCAAAGTCACGGACGTAGTGCAATTAGTGCACACTCACTACATGTATGAGACTGTCCTTGCTCGCAGAAAACATTCCTGCCCCGCATTATTGACTTCTTGGTATCCATGGCCACTTTGGTACGATACTAAATGGAACCACTGACCACTGATCCACCTTTGAACGTTCCGACCTGTCCCTGATGCGCTCCACCCGCCTCTCCCCTTCCCTCGTGTGTGAAACCCCTTCCCCCTATCCCTCCCCTTCTTAGCATAGATATTACACTCCCTTATGGTTACTCCTACAGTTTACATTTCAACTGTCCTGATACGTTATTGGTTTGTTTATACACATTTGGAAACCCTATGCTGTATTCAATACTGCTCATGGCTTGTTAACCTAGATGCAACACACTGATGTATTTGTATTTCTCAATAAAAACTATTTGAAAGAAAAAAATAAAGAAACAAATGGCATGGGGTCACCCTCAGTCCATATCAGGATCTTAGGGTCTGATACGGATTTGGAGGGGAACTCCGTGCCAAAAATAAAAAATGTCGGTGCCCTAAAAATCCTTACCAGACCCTTATCTGGGCATGCAGCCTGGCAGGTCAGGAAAGGAGGGGCAAGCTAGCTCCCTCCCCCTCCTGAACCATATAAGGCCACATGTGCTAAAGATGGGGGGTGGGTGCTTTGGGGCGGGGGGCTTTGCCACCCCAAAGCACCTTGTCCCCATCCCATGTTGATGGGGACAAGGGCCTCACCCCCCCCCCCCACAACCCCCCCTTCAACTATATGTATGAGAGGTACCAATGTAGGATCCAAGACCTTTTCCATCATAAGCGATATATATATATATATATATATATATATATATATATATGTAACTTTGAATATATTGGGAACTTTGTGGAAGATATAATGTAATATACAAAGAAATAAGAAGGATTGTAATAACCAGATATTGGAAAACACATCACTCCTGAGACATTGAAAATTGAAAGTTAGATTCATACCAAGTGGGTGACCTCCCTTACTGTGTTTCTCCTGGGGTCTTCCACCTGGAGGGCACTGATGGATGGCATACAAGTGATTGCAGTTATTGTTTTTAAAATTCAGTTTACTTTGGAATCTAGATGCATATACCCACCCCTCTCCTGAAGAAGTGAAATATGT
Organism: Rana kukunoris; assembly: GCA_029574335.1. Classification (NCBI taxonomy): domain Eukaryota; kingdom Metazoa; phylum Chordata; class Amphibia; order Anura; family Ranidae; genus Rana; species Rana kukunoris. Next base: position 115,567,500 of record CM056053.1, on the reverse strand, counting down.
TCACAAAACATGTTGACAATAATTGCAGCCTCTCCATCATAGGTGGGGAAAAAAAACTATTCTTGACAGACATTCTATTTGTATAGGCAATTTCAAACTAAAAATGTCTTTTGTTTGTTTCAATGATGGGTGTGGCACGCCCAAACCCTTCTCCCTTTCCATTAAACATAAGATGGCAGAAATTGCTGCTCTTAACCCCTTTTACAGGAAGCTGAGCCAGTGAAGGAGGCTGTTTTAGAGGTAAATTCAGAGGGATAATTGGGAAGCCCAATGACACAATAAATGTGTAGAGATTGGTTGATCCCTTACAAGCTTTATTTTACCACATTAGACAAATCATCTGTTTTTATTGCATTTCTAGCCTAGAACTTATTCAGCATACAGAATCAAGTTTCACAGCAAAGCTAGCTGAAAGGTTGATTTTTGTCCTCTCAAAGCACAGATTGCTTAAACTTTCTATTGGAGTATATTTCTGAGGTTTATCATTGTGCTTTTATTTTCAAACTTCTGTATTTTAGCAAGATGTTTATCTCTGTAACTTTAGACTGTGCAATTAAAGTTAACCTTTCATTTAAAAAAAAAAAAAAAAAAAAAAAACTGAGTAACTGGAAACATGAAAAGGGAGCATGCAAAACCTCCTGTATTCCTGTCGTCTCATATCCTTAACACATTTACTTTTGTACATTCCCCTGGACCCATCAATAAAGGCTGGAACTGGAAGAGGGCCATCCCCAAACTGTTCCCACAAATTTGGGAGCATGAATTTGTCCAAGAAGTCTTGGAATGCTAACACCTTAAGAATTCCCTTCACTGGAAATAAGGGGCCAAGCCCAACCCCTGAAAAACTACCCCACACCATAATCCCCCCTCCACCAAATGATTTTGACTAGTGCACAAAACAAGGTCCATAAAGACACCGATGAGTGAGTTTGGGGTGGAGAAACTTGACTGGGCTGCACAGTCTTACACTCAATCCGATAGAGCATCTTTGGGATGAATTAGAGCTAAATAGGCCTTCTCATCCACATCAGAGCCTGACCTCACTAATGCTCTTCTGTAATAATGGTTCAAGTGCATGTAAAGACAGGTGTCTCAATACCATTGACAATATGTAAATCAGAATATATGCACCTGCAAATTAAAAAAAGCAAATGAGTTTTAATTAAAGCAGTAAGTTATCACATATTTTACAATATATGCATATGTACTGATGCATTCAATTGATTTTTTTCCTTTATATATTTCTGCCAAGGGTAAAAATCAATAGGCCTTTAAAATTAATACAGTTTACAGTTAAATAATCCCATGAGAACGCAATTAATTAAATGTACGCTTCCATTCTCGAATCTGTACATGAATAACTTACTGGGATGTTTGCTTGATGTAGATTAACTACATTTGGGTGTTATGCTTTGTTTTGCAATATTTTTTTTATTTTTTTTTATATTAACTGTCCTTTGCGTGGCATTTGGTCTTTGAACATATGTAGTCAGGGTTATTCATATTCTTGGTATTATGTTAAATCTTTTTAAGGTATCGTTAAAGTGGTTGTAAACCCTTAGATCATAGCTGTCCAACCTTTTGAAGAGCGAGGGCCACTTAAGCAACTTGGTAATCAGTCATGGGCCACAATGAGTGGAGCAGGCAGATGACAGGTCCGTGTCCACGCTACATATGCAGAGCAGACATTGACACAGCCCAGTCTACTCTATGGGCCCTCCGATATTATCCGCCCAGATAGAAGGGGACAAATCCCCCTTATGTTTTTTTTTAGCAGATTGGATTAGAGGTAGGTGGGTGTAAACAGCCACAAGTCCGTTTACATGTGATGCTCCATAGATGTGAAATGGAGGGTCTGATTGGGTTGGACTGATCGTATCAAAAGGACCTAAGGCTGTTTTCACTCTGATGCACTGTGGTTTACCCCCACAGAGGGTAGAGCGTAGTGCACCTATGGCTTTCATGCAAATTAGCTGCACTTTGCCATAGACTTCTATTATATCCTGCAGGTGTGGTGCACCAAACCTAGAGGTAATAACAGAAGTCTATGGCTCAGTGCAGGTAGCACGCGGGTGTTCTGCGCTGCGCCTGCAAATCAGTTTGAAAGCAGCCCAGTAACCACTGATGAATAGAGATGCCCATATATACCCTGTGATTTTAGTAATAAACTTACCTTTAATAACAGTCTTCCATTCAGGTATCGCTGGCTGTTTCTGTCCCAGGCAGAGTGCATTTGGTAACACTCCGCCTGTGACAGGAGGCACTCTGTGGCACTATATAGAAAGCATTGGCTTATAAGGCTCTGTTCTACAGAGGCGTGACCATCATTTCACAGGAGTGAGCGTCTACCCGGGACTCACTGGAGCAGTTTTTTCCATTTGTAAGGAACCATTAACTGAGTGATGCAAAGCTCTATGAGATATGCTGTATATATACCAAGTTTTATTGTGTAAGCATTTCTTGTATGCGTGGTTATTAACATTATTGCAATGTTTTACACTATGGCAGCGTACACACGATCGGTTAAACCGCTCTTTTGGTTTTAAAAGTAGCTACATAATAGTTTTACAGTTTGTTTTTAACTGAAAGACAGATTTGTTCATACCTTTTACCAGTATATACAGTCTATGTATATCATTCTTGATAGAGTTTGGTTTAACCACTTCAGCCACGGAAGAATTGGCTGCCCAATGACCGGGCCAAATTTTTTTTCTGATTCGGCAAACTGACAATTTAAGGCAAACTGCCATCATGAGACACTGTACCCAAACAAAATTGATGCAATTTTTTCCCCACAAATAGAGCTTTCTTTTTCTGGTATTTGATTATCTCTGCAATTAATTTTTTTGCGCTATAAACAAAAAAAATATTTTGTACTTTTTGCTATAATAAATATCCCTATTTTTATTTTCGAAAAAGCTATTTTTTCTCAGTTTAGGTCGATGTGTATTCTTCTACATATTTTTGGTAATAAAAATCGCGCACGTGTATATTGATTGGTTTGGGCAAAAGTTATAGGGCTAGATCCACAAAGCACTTACGCCGGCGTTTCACGAGATGCGCGGCGTAAGTCTAAATATGCGCCCACGTATTTATGCGCCATATCCCCAAAACGATATACGCCTGAAATCCAGAATTTTTCGACCAACGTAATTTGGATACACTGGCGCATCGTGCGCGCAAAAATGCGCTAGACACACCATTGATTTGCTATGCAAATATGCAAATGAGGGAGTACGTTTGTGCAGCGCAGGCTACGCGCTGTGCGCATCAGCTGCACGTCCGGTCTAAAGTTAGTCCTTATAAAAGCAGCTTTACTTTTGGACAATCCGTCTACATGTCAGCTAAAGCAACACCGTTAGGGACGAGCTGAGCAGCCACACTTGCAGGACAACAATCTGTATGCCAACATGCCAGGGGCATCCTTGCTCATAGCTATACTACTGACTTTAGATGAGCGCAGAAGGAGGAGGGCACGGAGGAGGGCACGGAGGAGGGCACGGGAAAGGATATACCGCACATGCATAGACATCTTTGCCATGAGTGATTCTCAGGTGTATCGCATCTTCAGATTCACCCCTCATGCCATCATGGAATTAACCACAACCCTGCAGGAGGACATCACCAGCCCAACACAACGCTCACATGCAGTGCAGCCACTGTGGTCCCTAGATCACACACACCACATCCTCATCACATTGGATTAGCACAAGCCCACCATGCAGGACTTGTGAGCAGCAACGCCACGCCACGGCTCCAATTCTGTCACTGTACATTCATACACTATTCACACGGACCTGGGTATCACTTCTCCCTGGTCCTGGGGAACACTTCTCCACCACAAATGAGGGTGAGAACCCTTTTCCGGCAGGAATGTCACCCCACATTCAAAAATCATTCACTAACAAAAAAAAATCATAATCCAAAAAACAAAAAATGCCCAGCAAAAAAAAAAAAGGGCAGCAAAAAAACAAAAAATGCCCAGCAAAAAAAAATAAAAAATGCACAGCAAACAAAACACAGAAAAGCCAAAAAAAAAACTACCGCCGCTGGTGTGACCCACGCCTGGGGGGCGGCCACGGCCCCGTCTCCTCAGGGGAGACTCATGGGGGGGTACTCAGGGGAAGGAGGACAATCCCCTGGTCTCTGCCCACCTGCCCTCCAAGGCCACGGCAATTCTGGTCAGGCCATCATTGAGGGTTGCCGTATTGGCCTGGATAGCCTGGGTGATGGCCCGCACATCCTGACCGAGGGCCCGCACATCCTGACCAACGCCTGCTGTGGTAGCCTGCAGTTCATTTTGGCAATTGATCAGAGCCAGGGAGTTGCAGTCCATGTCCCCAACAGAATCCTTTATGGAGGACAGGCTCTCCTCCATCCACCCCAAACTCTGGGTGATCTGTTCCAGATGGCGGGTCTGAAGAGCCTGGTCCCTTCTGAGAATTGCAGGCAGAACCTCGGCCACCCCCTGGTCTTGTGGGTCACCTTCCTGCCTACAGATGAGGCTTGTGGCCGGGGAGAAGGGGAGCCCCTTGGGGGGGAGCCCTGTTGGGGGAGGAGTGGGAGGGGCTACCCCTGATGGAGGCCTGGTTGCTGCCAGCCATAGGGGAAGACTCCTCCAAAATTAACATGAAGTCATTCCCTGACATGACCTCCTCCTCAAACTCCTCCTCAACCTCAAACTCCTACTCCTCAACCTCCTCAGAGGACTCCGGCCTTGTCTGGGGGTCTTCCTCAGACTGTTTTCCGGGGATGGTGCGGACAGGCCAGATGGCCCAGCACCCTCCTGCACATCTGGGGATGACACAAAACATTCACAGGTTGGAGGATCCGCACACTTGCCACATATTCCCCCCCCCCACACATGCTACACACCAGTTAGAAAAAAAAGAAACCTTACCTGTCCTCACGGCCTCCTCAATGGAGTCAAAGCCAGGCAGCCCCTCCACTTGCTGCCTGTTGAAGGTCTGAGCCACCAAACGCTCCTCCTCAGTCAGCCTAACAGTGCCCCTGCCATGTGCTGCAATCTTGGACAGCTTCCCACGGACCACACGCCGAAGATCATTCATCTTCTTTTGTATCCCCTGGCGTGTCCGGGTCTCACCTCCCAAAGCATTTACCTCGTCGGCGATGTCCTGCAAAATCTGACTCTTCCTGGCCGGGGTGGTGTTGGCACTCTCCGGGCCATGCAGGAATCGCCCATATTGGGTAATGGCCCTGACAATAATTTCCTTCTCCCGCAAGGAAAATTTTTATTTTCTCTTCCTCTCACTCATGTTCACACAACAATCTCCAAATCACTCTCCGAAACACTCACCAAAAATCTCAAAGACACGTCACAAACCAACAAACAGTAACAAACAACAGAACAAAAGCACCTTGCTGTAGGAAGGAAAACAAATGGATGTACTTTTGCAATGGAAGGGCGTTTCTCTCGGTCTATTTAAGCACTGTGCGTAGCTCACTAAGTTGAACGGGCCTAGTTCCAATCTTACTGATTGCGCCGTGCCGAGTTCTGAGCATGCGCAGAGAGGTGCTGACCATAGTCTGCATCATGCGCGCATACGCAAGCCGGCCCTTCATTTGCATGGGGTCTCAGCTCATTTCAATGGAACACGCCCACGTCCTTCCCAATTTGAATTACACCGCCTTACGCCTCGGAATTTACGTTGCGCCGACGCAAATTTGTGCGCAAATACTACGAGGATACGGTACTTGCACCTTTACATTGAGCCGGTCTAAAGTAAAGGAGATGCGCTACGCCAGTCTATATATGCACCAATGTACGTGGATCTGGCCCATAATGTCTAAAACATAGGGGATAGATTTATAGAATTTTTATTATTTTTTTTACTAGTAATGGCAGCGATCTGCAGTTTTTATCAGGGCTGTGGCATTATGGCGGACACATTGGACACTTTTGACACATTTTTAGGACCATTGACATTTATACAGCGTCAGTGCTATAAAAATGCACTGATTACTGTAAAATTTTCACTGGCAGGGAAGGGGTTAACACTAGGGGGCAATTAAGGGGTTAATTGTGTTCCCTAGGTGTGTTTCTAACTGTAGGGGGAGGGGACTGACCTAGAGTAAATTACAGATTGTGGTTCCTAGCTATTAGGAACTCACGATCTGTCTTTCCTCACAGAACATAACAGGGATGTGTGTGTTTACACACACACACGTCCCTGTTCTGCCTCTCGTGCACGCAATCGCTCGCGGCCACCGGTCATTGTGACCGCGGGTCATGAGCATCAGCACCCCCTCGATGCAGCAGGTGTGCATCTGCTATCCCACCAAAAAGGGACCGACGTACAGCTATGACGGTTCGTGGGATTGTGACAACCTTCCGTCATGTAACGACAGCGGCTGGTCAGCAAGTGGTGAAAAAAAGTCTACTTTCTTTTAAACTTTCAGCTTGTATAACAATTTGATTCCTACTTAAAAACAAATAAAAAAGACATGGAAATGATATATGTTTTTCTCACCTTAAATGGCACATATTACTCCGCATGGATTAGTCTTAACTTTGTACCAAGAAAATTGTGCTCAATCTAGAGAAGAGGAACATAGAAATGTTGGGGTCAAGTTCAGGAAATAGCACCTGTAAAAATAGGATAAAGCAAAAGCTGTTACACTTCAAATTACAGCTAATTACAGTCTACAAGACTAAATGTCACTGATTGACATTATGGGAGTGTCAACATTTCTAAAGGACAAGACACTTCAAGCTTTTAATAGTAGTTAGGAAACATTAAAAGCAAGTGCCATGGCTGAACCAGTAGCTAACTAGTAATAAAAAGGAGATGTCAGGTTGTCAAATTGTGACATGAACTTAATGGTAATTAATTACATCAGTTGTGAATCTTTCAGTAAGAATGTTTTACTGTATTTGTAGAACATGAATAGCTTTTGTTCATATAGTATTGTCAGTTAAAAATAATTTATCTACATACGTATCCCATGAGCTTCTGATTGAAACTGCTATTCCACGAACCCTAGGGCAATTATCAAGGTTGTTCCCTTTAGGTAGTTTCTGAGTCACGTATTTAACTTTGTGACAATCCCTTCAAGTGTTTTTTTTTTAGTTTTGGATCCCTGTTAAGTTTTCTTTGTTGTCTGTATCTGTATATTTTCATCCTATGTTCTTCTCCCAGTGACCATTGTCACAGAGGCAAGTCATGAGAAGGTCACAAATTTACAGTTGTCAGTTGTCACCACAACAAGAAGTAAGATGCAATTAAAGTTTTGGTTATACATATATATTAAAACAAATCTGTGATAGATGAAATACAGGCACTTTTTTTCCTACCTCCTTCGGAAAATACTGACCTATTTGATTTTATATTTTTTGAGACACTGACCAGTAACATGTATATAGTACAGAGAGTCTTATGCCCCGTACACACGACCGTTTTTAATGGTCTAGAAAAAACAACGTTTTTTTCAACCCGATTATTGTTAAGCTGGCCTTGCCTACACACGATCGTGAAAAAAAATGCTCTAGCAAAGCGCGGTGACGTACAACACGTACGACGGCACTATAATGGGGAAGTACCATTCGTATGGCGCCACCCTTGGGGCTGCTTTTGCTGATTTTGTGTTAGTAAATCTTTGGTAAAAGACGATTCGCGCTTTTCAGTCTATTACAGCGTGATGAATGTGTTATCTCCATTATGAATGGTAGTTTTACCAGAACGAGCGCTCCCGTCTCATAACTTGCTTCTGAGCATGCACAGTTTTTTCACGTCGTTAAAGCCCACACGCGGCCATTTTTTACGACGTTAAAAGCGACTACGTTAAAAACTATGCGAAAATTTAGAGCATGTTCTAAATTTTTAATGCCCATTTTTTACGTAGTGAAAAATGCTCTGGAGCCCCCACACGATCGTTTTTAGCCTCTTATGGACCGCCGCATGTACATTTACGTCGGCAGAATGGTACCGACAGGCACATCACTGTATATATATATCGTTTTTGTCCGCCCCCTCCGGATCGCTCCCAGCCAATCCGCGTGCTCCCCCGCCCTGCACTTCCTCCTCCTGTGTAAACACAGGAAGTGGGAAGTGATGTGATCTCTCCTCTCAGCGGTTTTTTCAACCGCCGCTGAGGAGATATCACATCGCACAGTAAGTCTGCACAACACTACACTGACACCAGTACACATAGGCACATTAACCCCTTGCGATCACCCCCCCCCCCGACACAGTGTCACTGAATGCAGTAATCATACATGTATGAATACTGTATTTAGTGTCAGTGTGACAGTCAGTTAGTGTTAGGTTCAGGGTAGCCCCCGTACCCCCCCTAATAAAGTTTTAACCCCTTGATCACCGCCCTAGTTAACCCTTTCACTCCCTATTGCCAGCATCACTAAGCGATCATTTTTCTTTTTTTTTTTTTTTATCAGAAAAGTTTTTATTGCTCACATAACATACAGGAAAAGAAAACCAATATGACATAATAGCCGCAGCATATATAGTACACTTCACACATTGCTCTCCATCCAGCATCTAGCACATTCTAGCAATATCCAGTAACATGCCTTCTAATCCCACAGCCCCTGAACTGGCAAGTCTAATTACCACCCAGCAACCTCCCCTGAACAAGTTCCATGGGGCTCAAGGCAGGAGTGACCAACCATGCATCCCAAAGCCTGTCAAATTTGCCCGCATTTCCCCTGTGCTGATATATGTACTTCTCCATGACAAGCATCCTGCCCATATGCATCACCCAGGATTTAAGCGTGGGGGGGTCCTCCAGTTTCCAATTCAGGAGAATAGCCCTCCTGGCCTGGAACAGTGCCCTGTTTAGTGCCATTCAAGTCAATTCCTCTGTTACCACTCCCTCCAACACTCCAAGCAGGCAGTATATCGGCTCCAGGGGCACGGCTACCTGGAACACAGAGTTAAGTGTGTCCACAACTCCCTTTCAGAACCTGTGGAGCTTGGGGCAGCGCCAGAGCAAGTGAATCAGATCGCCAGACATTACCTTGCACCTGTTGCACATCGGGTCCGCAACCCCGCCCATTTTAAAAAGTTTTGCTGGGGTATAATGGACCCTCAACAAAATGTACAGCTGAGATACTTTCTGTGCTACATTGAGCGAACAGCTGTTGACTGCCATCAGCGCTTCCTCCCACATGTCCCCTGTCATTGGACCTACATCTTCCTCCCACTGGTCCGCCACTTTCATGGGATGTGCCTCCAAAAATGAGTCTAGCAACATGTGGTAACACTGTGAGATAATACCTCTAGTCTCAGATGCGGCCCTTAAGACGCGAAATACTGGAGTGGGGGACTGAGCCCACTCCACCGCATCTCCCTGGACCCTAATTGCATGTTTCAGTTGTAAATAGTAAAAGAGCATGGATTGAGGGAGTGCGAATCTGGGCCGAAGGGTGTCAAACGGGAGTAGTGTACCACCTTGGAATACCTGTTTGAGGAGAGTTATGCCCTGAAGGCGCCATCTAGGACCCTGATCTAGCTTGGCCAATTCGGTGTATGTATTGTTCTCCCAGATTGGGCTAAATTCAGTGAATCCCGTGACCCCCTGGAGCTGCCTGGTCTTATTCCAAACCTTCTGGATGAGCGCAAAAGTGGGCATTTTCTTGTTAGGTTTCTGAAACCGCTGGGCCTCAAGACCCTCCGGTATCGACGCAGCCCCCGAGCCAAGCAGTAACAGCCTGGCCGAGGAACCGGCCGGGGCCGGGGACATGGCACCGATCAGGTGCTGTAGTTGTGCTGCCAGGTAGTAAATCCACGGGTTAGGAAGAGCCAGCCCCCCACCCTCCTTGGGCCGCTGCAATTGTTCTAGTTTTATCCTGGGTGCTTTAATATGCCAGAGCAATTGCCTAAAAAGCGAGTTGACCACTCTAAAAGTCTTGAGGGTGATGACTACCGGGGAATTGTGAAGTAGGTAGAGTAACTGCGGCATTAGAATCATCTTGATGAGATTGGTTTTGCCCGCTAGGGACATTTTTAGCCTATTCCATATGTGGATCTTGTCTCTGAACCTGGTCAATAAGGGAAAGACGTTCAGGCTACAATAATCGGTCACCTTAGGGAGACATGTACCCCCAGGTATTTAAAGGAAGTTACTACGGGGACAGGACATGTGGGACTGCCATCGGACGGGGGAGGCCCGTCCAGATACATCAGGACTGATTTAGTCCAATTAATGGTGAGGCCAGAGAAATGGCCGAACCCCGCCACCAGGGATATCACTCGGCTCAGGGAGTCTTCCGCATCCTCCAGAAACAGGAGCATGTCGTCGGTGTAAAGCATGATTTTTTCATGCATGTCGCCATAACGGAAGCCCCTGACCGCGGGAGAATCCCGCACCAGGGCCGCCAGTGGCTCGATTGCCAGAGTCGGGAGAGCCACAGCGTCCATGTACGTCTGCAACTCACTATCGGAATAGTCATCTCGAGATTTGTACAGATCTGTGTAGAAGGCTGCCAGTGCAGCAACAATCTGCTCCGGGTCGTTCACCAACCGTCCCTGGTAGTCACGGATTGCTCCGATGGCTGGGGACGCCTGCTGAGACCTAGCAATCCTGGCCAGAAGTCTCCCTGTCTTCTCCCCCTCTTCATAGTAGGCCTGTTTTGTGAAAAATCGCTTTTTTTCCGCGGTGGAGGCCCGCAACCGGTCCAGAGAGTCCTGGCCCGACAACCACGCCTCCCTTGCTGAGTCAGAAGGGTCTGTTACATATTGCAGTTCCAACCTACGTACCTGGTCCTCCACCTGTTCTAAAAGGGCTGCAGAGTTGCACTTGATGGAGGAAATTTCATCTATAAACGTGCCCCTAAGGCACGCCTTGAACGCATCCCATCCCTCTACAGTAACACCTCTCAGACCGTTTTCTACAAAGTATTGTTCTATCTGTAGTCCTATCCGCTCATGAGAAGTAAAAAGCTTTAGCCAGAAGGCATTTAATTTCCTGGGGGCCCTGGGCAAGGAGGAAGCTGGGCGGGTGATTAAGTGTGCTGCCAGGGAGGAATGGTCAGACACCCCTCTGGGGAAATACTCTAGCTTGGACACCATATGCAACATTTGAGTGGACCCAACGCACATGTCAATGCGGGATAGTGACCCATGGGTCTTAGAGAAACATGAGAATTGTTTGGTCGCCGGGTTTCTGGCTCTCCATACATCTATCCAGCCCACCTCCGCCAGGAGGCGGCTCAAAATGGTACCTCTTCCCCCCATCGGTGGTACGACTGGCGGATGCCTGTTCAGTCTGGGATCAAGCCAGCCGTTAAAGTCTCCCATAATCATAACAGGTACATCAGGTTTATTGACTAGGTATGACAGAAGATATTGTATAACCTCTCTAGAAAATGGGGGAGGTATATAAACAAATGCAAGTATCAAAGTTACAGTAAAAATTTTGCAGTAAAGAAAAACATATCGCCCGTGAGAGTCTATTGCCGAGTCAATTTCCTGGTAAGCCAAGGATTTGTGTACCAGCACACTCACCCCCCGAGAGTAAGAGGTGTGGGTGGAGTGGTAGGCCTTGCCCACCCAGGAAAAACCTAGGCAGCTCAGGGTGTCTCCTGTAAGGTGAGTCTCTTGGAGGCCCACAATGGCTGGGTGAAACTTTTTCAGGCAGGAGCCGATCATAGTGCGTTTCAGAGGATCATGCACTCCGCGGACATTCCATGTCACTATTGGTGTAGTAGCCATGGCAAGTGGAGAAAAGTGGCAGTGCCGCATGCAGTTTGCCCCTGCGACACAGTCCAGGGCCAAGTTATTGGTTTGGGTCGCCTGTTTTGGGCGCAGAAGTCAAAAGAGGTACTTGTGGATCTGCACGGATCCGTCCACACGAGGGGTGGATGGGGGAGCAAAAACACACGGGGGGGAGGAAGAGGCAGCCAAACGTGTACTAAGGTGAGAAAAAAAAGAAATAAAAACAAAAAAACACAGTCTCTGTAACTCTGTGCCAACAGGGTACCCAACAGTCCACCCCTTCAAGCGGGGTCGATCTCGAATGTGCGCGTCACAGTAGGGGAACCTCCTCCACAGCCGCTTAGAGTCCGTCATAGGAAATGATCAACTTGCAATGCACTGAGCCAGCGCTAACCAGAAAAAATAAAAAAGGAAAACATGTCCCGCTTTGCAAGTGGTGAACAAAGACACCCTTCTTCAGCAAGTGTCATGCCTTGAGTGTGGTCTAGGACTTCAGTCTCCCTCATCCGCATCACGTCTCCTCCTCAGATCATGTTCGTTGCGATCCAGCCAGTCAGCAGCTTCTGCAGCGGTTTCAAAAAATGTTGCTTGGCCTCTGGCGGTGACCCTTAGCTTGGCCGGATACAGCATGGCGTAGGTTATTTGGAGCCTTTGTAGGCGCTTCTTGACATCAGCAAATTTGGCCCTCCTGCGCTGTACTTCTGCCGAGAAGTCCGGGTAAAACGACACCCTCGCGCCGTTGTAATGCACTGATCCCTTTTCCCGGGCCAAGCGAAGTACGATCTCCCTGTCCCTGTAATTCAGGAGCCTGGCAAGCATAGGTCTAGGCGGATTACCTGGCGGGAGGGGTCTGGGAGGAGTGCGGTGGGCCCTCTCAACCGCAAACAGCGTGGTGAATGCTTCCGCGCCAAAGATCTCCTGGAGCCATGACTCCACGAAGGTCGTGGGGTCCCTGCCCTCCACCTTCTCGGGGAGCCCCACTATACGCACGTTGTTTCTCCTCAAACGGTTTTCGATGTCATCCGTTTTTGCATTCGCCTGGGCCGCCTGTTGTAGCGCCGATCTTGTGTCCCTGGCGAGGGGGGGTATCTGATCTTCCATCTCGCTGATGCGCCCCTCGACCGCCGTGGTTCGCTCCCTGATTTTTTGAATGTCATGCCTTATGAGGGACAGAGTTTCTGTCAGTGCCCCAAACTGTAGTTTCAGGCCATCCACAGAGGCCGTCACTGAAGTTGTGCATCTCTGCACTGCTAGCAGGATCTCACTTAAAGTAGGCTGTGGGGCATCAGCTGGCCTCTCGAGCAGATCATTGATCTGTTCCTGGTCCTGGGACACCTCCAGAGGCAGCGTGTCATCTAGGGCGGATGCGCCATCTTGTCCTCCAGCGTCATACAGCGGGGCTTGCGGCTGAGGGGGAAGGGAGCTGCTGGTGCCCTGCAGCTTCTGGGCATAATACAGCATGTCCTTAGGCTGCTCCCTTCCCTGCTGTTTCTGGGTTTTATTGGACTTACTTGTGTCCTGGGATTTCTCCCAGCCGCACGGAGCTCTCTGTGGGAGACTGGGGCCGGCGCCATCTTGGATGTGCAGGGCCGCCGCCGCCATCGAATCTTTGTCGCCTTTGTGGGCCATAACGAGATCCGGTGATGGTTCAACGATGTTACCGTCGCACCGGGGAAGGTAAGGTGAATCTTCCAGTGGGTTTTTGTAAGGCAGGATCACCGCGGGAAGGATCGGTGGAGGATCAATAGCGGGAGCTCCGTGCTATGCGACCGCTCACATGCCTGTCTAGGCCACGCCCCTAAGCGATCATTTTTCTGATCGCTGTATTAGTGTCGCTGTTCCCGCTAGGTAGCTAATTTTTTTTTTTTGCGATTTTTTTTTTTACTAAAGACATGTGGCTAAATACATTTTGGCCTAAATGTTTGACTAAAATTTAGTTTATTTGATTTTTCTTATAACAAAAATTAAAAAATATTGATTTTTTTTTAAAAATGTCGCTCTATTTTTGTATATAGCGCAAAAAATTTAAATCGCAGAGGCGATCAAATACCACCAAAAGAAAGCTCTATTTGTGGGAAGAAAAGGACGCAAATTTTGTTTGGGAGCCACGTCGCACGACCGTGCAATTGTCAGTTAAAGCGACGCAGTGCCGAATCGCAAAAAGGGGACTGGTCATTTACCTGCAATATTGGTCCGGGTCTTAAGTGGTTAATGACATAAAAAAAAAAATCATTTTTTACATCGCAAAAAACGGTTGTGTGTACGCGGCATTAGTGCTGGTCAGTGATTTCAATTAATGAAGTGAGAGTAAACTATCATTCAAGAGGAAGTATTGCATCTTTCACATTCTCTTTTGCGATATTTGGCAATGTTTGCATATTAGACATGTGCAACTCATTTCATTACGAATTTTTTTTCCGATAAAATTCAGCATATTTGTTCATTTTGATGAATGTGTACAAAAAACAAATTGTCAAAAAGAGCAAAAATCATAAAGAACGAAAATACAAAAATACAATAATCAGAAAGAACGAATAACGATTCAACCGCTGAGTATAACAAATTGATTACCGTATTTTCCGACTTTTTACACTTAAACGACTTTTTACACTTAAAAACATCCCCCAAAAAGCTTTGGCAACATACCTTGGTATACATACAGTATACCGTACTGAGCCAATCACAACAAACAATCTATTTTATTAATGAATATAAAGCCTGCTCGGATTGGCTTTGAAAGGGAGAGGCGAGGGCTGATGATGTTACAACTTCTGCCAATCCAAACAGGCATTGTATTTGTTAATAGAATACATTGCTAGCCGTGATTGGCAGAGGTTGGAACATCATCAGCCCTCGCCTCTCTGACTCTCAAAGCCAATCCGAGCAGACTTGGTATTCATTAATAGAATACATTGCTCACTGTGATTGGCTCAGCAAGGTATACTGTATGTATACTGTATGTTGCCAAAGCTACTGTACATACAGTATTACTGCACATCCAATGGGCTGACAGACTAGTGTGAAGGGGTCATCTTATACAGTGAGTATAGCCCAAAACTGGAGAATTAGGGGGTCGTCTTATACGTTCACTCACTTTTTCAAATTTTCAATATTTTTCCGACTATTCGTTATTGCTGAATATAAAGAAATAATTGATAAAGGCATTCGTATTCATATTTCTTTTGGATATAATGGGATTTACTCGATTTTCGGATGTGCAGAGTTAGTGTGTTATCTCTGGCCAATGAGCTTATCCCTTAGTCTCTTGTGTGTTTTTCTGTGTCAGATTGCCTTCAATTCAGAGTCCAGACAGGGTATGGTGGGCCGATCACAAATACAACCACCAATGAACGAAGGGTCCAAGCTCAAAGTAATGCATGCTGCATCTACAAATGTATCTGAAGTTACGAATGATCCAAAGTAACAAAAGAAGAATGAAACAAAAACAAATCAAAATTTTCGGTAGTGCACTCTTTCCCATTCTGGCTCTGTTTTGCATTATTGATTTTAAATTTGCATTCTGGAAATTGCATATAGGCCTCTATATCTCAGCACCACTAAATCTAGCACATCCACATCTACCAAATGATTTGCCCTAATGAACCTCACCAGTGACGGACTGGTGGATGTCGTCTGATCATTAGATATTTTACAGCATGGGCTAAGATGGCAAACATAGCTAAAATATATATATATATATATATATATATATATATATATATATATATATATATATATATATATATATATATATATATATATATATATATATATATTCTTGTGTCTATCATAGCAGAGATTTATTTGAATGAATGAGGGACTTGTATAGTGCTACAAATGCAAACAAAATCGCCTCAAGGCGCTTTTGCAGCCAGTGTCTGCCTGTGTCTTCAGAAGAGATGGGTCTTAAGCTTCTTCCTGAAGGCCAGATGGTTTTCTTCCAAGCGGATATCTGCAGGTAGAGCGTTCCATAGCCGGGGTCCTTGGACTGCAAATCTTTGTTTGCCTTTTAAATTGTAGCAGGTGTTGGGAATGTGAAGGAGGTTCTGATTAGTTGACCGGAGGGGGTGACTTGGGGTATAGTGCTTTATTTTTTCACAGAGGTATTGCGGGGCTTTTGCTTGTGTACATTCGTGAGCGAGGCAAAGGGTCTTAAATGTACTCAGGGACGGGGTGATTGATTCTAAGTTTCTTTTTTCAGTTATCAGTCTGGCTGCTGTGTTCTGGACAACTTGCAGATGTGAAATTTGGTATGTGGGAAGTTCTAGTCAGAGGGAGTTTGCGTAGTCGAGTTGGGAATTGATGATTGTTCCAACTACTGTTGCTGTGCCTCCTTCTGGGATGAAGGGGATGAGTCTACGCAACAGGCAAAGAAGGTGGTGAAATCCACTGACTACTGATCCTCAAAGATGACTCTGAGGCTTTTTGGCTTTAGTGCTGGGGGTGATGGTTTGTCCAAGGATAGTGGGTGGTGTGAACATTGTGCTTTTTGTTTCGGTTTGCATGAAGGAAGAGGAGTTCTGTTTTGGATCCATTACATTTGAGGGAGCTCTCCATCATCCAATCGTCGATCAATGAGAAGCAGTTTTCCAGTGCGTGATATTGGTCTTTTTTTTTGTTAGTAATGGGTAGGTAGAGTGATAGAGCAAGTCCTGGTTGCTGATGATTTTGAGGAGTGGACAGAGGTAGATGTTGAAGAGCGACAGGGGTGATCCTTGAGGGACTCCGCATTTAATTTTACGTGCTTCTGAAGTATTTAGGCTTGTGAGTTCTCCTGTTGACTATTAGTGTTGAGCAGAATATGCCATATTCGATTTCGCAATATATCTCGAATATATAGTCGAATATTCGAGATATATTCGCTAAATACGAATATTCGTGATATTTTTTGGAAATGAAAATATTGCGAATTTTCGCTATTGCGAATGCGAATGCGAATTGCGAATGCGAAATTTCGAGAAATGCGGAAAGGAGCACTCTGATTGGCTCAGAATATTTGTGATATATTACAATATAAAATAATTGCGAATATTCGAGAAATGCGGAAGGAGCACTCTGATTGGCTCAGAATATTCGTGATATATTACAATACACAATAATTGCGAATATTCGGCAAATGCGGAAGGAGCACTCTGATTGGCTCAGAATATTCGTGATATATTACAATACACAATAATTGCGAATATTCGAGAAATGCGGAATGGAGCACTCTGATTGGCTCAGAATATTCGTGATATATTACAATATAAAATAATTGCGAATATTCGAGAAATGCGGAATGGAGCACTCTGATTGGCTCAGAATATTCGTGATATATTACAATACAAAATAATTGCGAAATTTCGAGAAATGCGGAATGGAGCACTCTGATTGGCTCAGAATATTCGTGATATATTACAATATAAAATAATCGCGCGATATCGCTATTGCCGAATAATCGCATTGCGATTTTTCGGCAATATAAAATGAGCGCTGCAGCTACTCGGCCCAAGGTCTCTAATCATACCAGCAATGCTTTTAGACGTCGATGGGGATCTCTAGGATGTGATCTGTTCTAAAAAAAAAATTGAAAAAATTCGAATATTCGAAATAGCGAATATTCGCCGCGATATTCGTGTTATTCGCGAATACTCGAATATGCAATATTCGTAGCGAATATTCGCAATGCGAATATTCGTGAGCAACACTATTGACTATTAAGACCATTCATTTTGAGTGCAGTTTTATGAATTTCCAATACTCATCAGTTGGGCTAATTGAGAACATGTTAGTTTACCCAATCCAGTTAGCTCTTACCTAATCACAAGGCTACTCCTATTATATAATTTGCAATCTGGACATTTGCCTTTGTTAATGATGTGTGGATTTGTTAACTTCACAAAGAAGCACATATGTATTAGGGTGTCAATGACAGAGTCACTGATATTGTTCTGCGAGTGATCCTCACCTTTTTCCAATCTCTGCTATTTCAACATGCATTTTAATTTTGGTGGCATCCAGGCCTAGTTAACAGGAGTGTAATAGTTGAATGAAATGATATTAATGTCCAATCAACAGAAGATTTACCTTAAAAAGGGCAGATGGCAATGTCATGGTTGTGAAGTTTGGGGTTGGTTTAGGGATAAGTGACAACACCTCTTTTATTCTATTTCAGAAAATTGTTCCTGTGCACATCCAGATTTTTCAACACTGAAACAGCCACTCAGAAAACTTTTGAGCCAATTATCCAGCACTAAATAGTAACAAAATGAACAAAGGCTCTTTCTTGGTAAGCACAAATCAAACAGGCTTTAGCAGCTGTTTCTCACAATGTCAGCATCACTATATATTTGATACATGTTACATCTGTTCTCATAAAATTAGAAAAAAAAGTCACATTTGGGATGTTTCCAAAATTTCAGGAGCAGACTGGATCAATATGTATATACATATCACCCACTGTTGTTTTTATGTCATATTCTTTTTCACAAATACATTGCACCTTTATATAAGAATAACAGGCCTCTCAGCTCTAAACTGTATAAATATTGTAGGGCACTTCAACATAGACAATACTAGTTTAACAATGCTCTAAATATATTCCCACAGGGCTTAAAATTGAAAGAGTTCTTATCTATGCATTTCAGCCACACAACCTAATGTGAATACTGATAGTAAGACTATATTTGCCATCTGGAACATTCCTTTTTACAAATTTGGAAGACAACCAAATCAAATTTACTGACTGCTTAAAACATAATAATGATCCATGTTCTGGGAAAATCCAGAATCCCATTAGATTTGTAACTTTAGGTTTTGTGCTGCTATGTTGTAATTTAGTGCAATAGGTCTCTCTTCAAATTAATAGTCTTCTAACTTACTGTACACATATGCATGATCATTTGCATATTAGATGTTGATTTCTGTATCATTTTTTTTTTATTAAAGTATACCTAAACCCAAGAACAAAAATGCATTATATCACAGCTTACCAGTCCTACTATCAATAATTGCTTTATTACATGCTGTTCATACTCAGTCACTATAAAGGCCCATACATACGATCTGACTTTTTGACAACAAATGTCCGATGGACCTGTTTTAGCGGACAATCCAATGGTGTGTACGCTCTAAGGACAAACGTTTTCACTTTTTCATCTGACAAATGTTCTCTGTGAGGACAGACAAACTTTCCGGGAACAAATGTCCTACGTCGGCTAATCCATCAAATTAAAGTCCAAAGTACAAACACGCATGCTCAGATCCAATGCTAAAGATCAGCCAACAATAGCAGAAGTGTTATGTCACCAATTTAATTCAATGTGAAGCAAAAGTTACATCATAGCTTTTATCTAACTTTTCTGAGTATATCTTTGCATACAATCTTGCTCAATATCTGTGGACTTTACCTTTAATCGCTCCAGCCCCGGAAGATTTTATCCCCTTCCTGGCCAGAACACTTTTTACAATTTGGCACTGCATCGCTTTAACTAACATTTGCGTGGTCGTTCCACTCTGTACCCAAACAAAATTTGCCTTTTTTTTCCCCACAAATAGAGCTTTCTTTTGGTGGTATTTGATCACCTCTGTGGTTTTTAGTTTTTGCGCCATAAACAAAAAAGTGCGAAAGTTTTGAAAAAAAAAAACAATATTTTTTACTATTTGCTTTAATAAATATCCCCCCCAAAAAAATTGCGATAAGCGTATATTGATTGGTTTGCGCAAAAGTTATAGAGTCTGCAAACTATGGGAAAGATTAGTAATGGCGGTGATCTGTGATATTTAGCGGTACTGTGACAATGCGACTGACAAATCGGAGACTTTTGACACTTTTTTGGGACTACTGCCATTTATACAGTGATCAGTGCTATAAAAATGCACTGATCACTGTGTAAATGTCACTGGCAGGGAAGGGGTTAAAACTAGGGGTTAAATGTGTGTTCCCTCAGCATGTTTTAACTGTGTGGGGATGTGAGTGACTAGGAGAGAAGCCATATAATTTTTAGGAAGAAAGATATGTCTCCTCTCCTCTGACAGCACAGGGATTTGTCTGTTTACAGTTACACACACAAATCCCTGTGCTGGCGCTCGTGTACACGATCACACACGCGATCAAGCCCACCGACCACGCGCATTGGGTCCCCCGCTCGTGCGCCATCTGGTAGCCGAAAACATGTAGGACATGCCCTTTCAGGATTTCACCCAGGAGAGCCATTGTGCCGCAGTATATCTGCATGACACAGTCGGCAACTGGTTAAAGACATATTTGGCCACTTATATCTATTTGACCTCTGATCCCACCTGTTTGCCCCAATGTTGTAAAGCACTGCGCTAACTGTTGTTGCTATATAAATCCTGTATAATAATAATTATAATTTTTATGTTTGCCTTGAGGTAATTCTGTAATTTTCTAAGTATAGAGCTAGTTGAGATATCATCGCTTCATCTGCAGCTTAATTCCCTTTTGCTTCTAATGAACAGGTAAAAGAAAAGTGGAAGCCTTTCTTCCCGTGATGCTGGCTCAGGCTGTGATGCTGTATGATCCATTAATGATAAGAGACTAGATGGGTTGCTCTTATCAGAGCAAGTGGTTCCACTTCTATTTTTTCTGATGCAACTAATGCAAATTGCAATTTCAGTGATGTTCTGTTCCTTTTGCAACCATGCTGGTAGATCCCTTTGATTAAAATGTTGTTCAGATGACACTGACGATGTCACCTGAGGCTATTTACACAGATGTTATATTAATAATTACTTCTGCTGATTGTTACTGTATTGGTAGTATGTCAGTGTGCAGTGTGGTGGTGCATGGGTTAGTGGTCAGTGTAGTGGTCAATGTGCAGTGTGGTGGTGTGTGGGTTAGTGGTCAGTGTGCAGTGTGGTGGTGTGTGGGTTAGTGGTCAGTGTGCAGTGTGGTGGTGTGTGGGTTAGTGGGCAGTGTGCAGTGTGGTGGTGTGTGGGTTAGTGGTCAGTGTGTAGTATAGTGGTCAGTGTGTAGTGTAATGGTCAGTGTGTAGTGTAATGGTCAGTGTGTAGTGTAGTGGCCAATGTAGGAATCTGGTAGGTCAGTGCAGTGGACAGGTAGGTAAGTGTAATGGTCAGTCTAGGAATCATGTAGGTTAGTGTAATGGTCAGTATAGGAATCAGGCTGGTCAGTACTATTGTAGGAAGGGAAGGCACTCAGGGAGTGCAAAAAGTCTGCAGGTTAGGGGGGCACAAATTTCTTGCCTTGCCATGGGCGCTGACAACCCACGCTACGCCACTGCATAGATGTAAGTAAATCAAGTCCATGGGCTGTCAGGCTCTGCTGTTGCTAATTTTGGAAAAAGTTTTCCTGGTAATTTTTCGCTTTTTGAAACTGGTAAACTTGACTGCATGAGTGAATTTTATGCCACCAAAATCTTCAGCTAGTTCCTTTACAATTGCAGGATTTCTTTGTCTAACAACAATGTCATGTGTGACTACAGTTAAATTGTTTTTCCTCTTTTGCACTGTTAACCACTTCACTGCACTTTAACTAATATAATGAATCTCTGTGATTTTTCTTCTAGTTATCTTGTGACTTTCTTTTGTGATACAACAGCTGTCAGTTCCGAACTTCACTTCATATCGCTGTCTGGTGAGCTGTTTACTAACAGGAGGTACTTTCAAGAGTAGGAAAATATGGTAGAACTTTGATGAGTATCTTTCTGGTGACTGTGATAGAGGGTAGTGTAGATTCCCTTCCAGTATTCCTTATGAAACCATATATTGTCCATTAGCTGTTGTAATTATTTCTGTCTTGCTTTGATCAAATTGTGAAGACTGGTCATTGTAGCTTCAGAGTCAATGTGTCAGATGAACAATGATGAAGCACCCTCATTGGAGTGAAAGGCACACTGAGTAATTGAAGCCCTTCTTTTTATTCTTTAACACTTCTTGGCCCTTTGTTGCTTAACATGTTATTTGGTGATTTACTCTGGCCTTTAAGTAACCTGTCACACCTACACACAAAGCATTTACATGTATCATGCTGCATATTAATATTAATTAATTAATATTTTCACTGTTTGCATTTTCAATTTTTTCCATTTACTTATCCAGAAGGCTTCCTTTAACCACTTAAGGACCGCCTCCTGCACATATACCTTGGCAGAATGGCACGGCTGGGCAAATGCACGTACAGGTACGTGCTGTGCTCGTACCCAGCCGTGGGTTGTGGATGCACGCCCGAGGCACGCTCCTGCAACCCGGTCCTAAGTTCCGGGACCGGGACCGCGGGATTCGCGGACTCGATCGCAGCTGGAGTGCGGCAATCAGTCCCCGGAGCTGAAGAACGGGGAGAGCCGTGTGTAAACGGCTTTCTCGTTCTTTCTCTGCGGACCAATGGTCCTCCGCCCTAGGCGCCTCATATAAATCCACTAAATGTTCCGCCCTATGGGAAATCACACAAAAAATCACACTTGGTTGGTACATGACCCCAGCCAGAATTGCCACTTTTGACCCCAAAACCTCCAATCTCTGTTGGCGTTGCACTTCCGCCACAGACGACCTTCTCCATATTTTTTGGACCTGCCAAAAGATCCAATCGTTTTGGATGAATGTTTTTCGCCTCCTGTCCTCTACTATTGGAACTGCGATCGCTCCTACTCCTGAATTGGCATTACTGAGTTTAACGATAGACAACGTACCTCCACCTTCCAGATGTGTTACATCCCATATTTTATTAGCATCCAGGCCCCGCTAGTTGCCCAAGTAATAGACCTGGTTAACCTGCACTTCTCGTATAAATTCATTATAGCTGTCACTACAGGTCAGGCTACTAAAGTTGGGAAAGCCTGGCTTCCATGGTCATCCAGTCCCAGAGCTGTTCCTCTAATTTGAATCATCTTGTTCTCTTTCTTTTAGGTGTTGTTTTCATGTGTGAACTTGATACTCTGCCTATTTTGTGGTACATGTTTATTGAGTGCTCTCTCCTGGTGGGTCACAAAAGTGCTCCCGATAGGGGTGGCCTACCAGAAGGGAGCACACTAACGGTCTGCGTTAAATGTACTCACCATGTACCCCCAAGATTTACATGCCATTGGGTTCTATTTATATCTTTTTTTTTGTTTTTTTGTTTTTCTCTGATGTTACCATCTACATTGCACACTGTAATGCTAGTGTCATGGTTGATAGTTTCTGTACTGTTTACAGTGCTTACTCCTTGTATTCTGTTGAAACTTATTAGTACTGCTTTTATTTCTTCTCCTATAGCTTGCAGTTGCGCTATAGGGGGTAATGTACATCTTATATAGCTATGCATGTACTGGCCATTCATTAGCTTGGTGAGTTATAGCTTTCCAATAAGTACAGTTTATTTCTAAGACTTGCTTTCTTGTGTACTTTCTGTAGCTACTCCCACATTTCTTTGTTTAAAAATGTTATCATCACTATCATCATCTATGCTAGGAATATAGTATAGAGCACGCAGGGTATACACCGCTTCAAGGCAGGGTGCAAGGAGATCCACAAATACTGAAGGTACCAGGGTGTCAGCCCGGTCCGCAGCGAAAAAAGGGATAGAGATAAAATGTGAAAGTGTCTACACTCCAAGATAAAAAAAGTTATTTAATTTCATTAAAAAGCAAAAGACACACACACACGGTCAAATGACAGCCAGTAAACACATTTCACATGTCAGTGCTATTCATTACTGAATGTTCCAAAGGTGCACAATCGCTTAAAGCGGAGGTCCACCATAAAATAAAAAATTACACTAACATTCTCCAAAAAAACATTCCACAATAACACCGTGCAGATGGTATCTATCCGCTTGAAGATGGATTTAGGGACTTTACAGGGTGAGTTTGCATAGAACATATAACAGCTTAGGTAGATATAACATTTTAAGGGTATTAGCCCATCCCATTAGGTCTAGGGGTAGGTCCATCCACTGCTAAGGTCGTATTTGTAGCTGGGTCAGTAGGGGTACACAGGTTGTTTTCAATATATGAGGACAAGGGCAACTGCACTATACCCCCAGATAGCTAAAATAAACCACCACCTGTAGTCTGGAGTTTGGGTGAATCTTTAAGGTTGCATCAGGGTCCAAATGGAAAAGATTAGATTTATCCCAGTTCACCCTGAAACCCATATTAGTCACCAAAATTGTCTATCTCTGATAGTAGCATCTTTAGTGAGTCCTGAGTGTCAGCCAGGTACACCAAGGTGTCATCTGCATACAACAAGATGTGTTCCTCTATTGTGGCAATAAAAAGGCCCTTAATCAGCTGGGAGCAGCGAATGTGCATAGTCAGAGAAAATAGGAGGGGTAGGAGGGGCAACAAACACCCCTGCCTAGTACCTCTTGTAATAGGAAGAGTATCCGTAGTGTAAGGCCTCGTACACACGAGGGGATATGTCCGCTGAAAACGGTCCGATGGACCGTTTCAGCAGACATCTCCGCTCGTGTGTATGGGCTAGCGGACAGATTTCTCCACCCGACAGATTTCAAAGCATGCTTTGAAATCCATCCGGTGGAATCTGTCCGCCCGACATGTCTGCTGGTTAGTACACTTACCAGCAGACATGTCGTCCCCCACCGCCGCCGCGCCGCCGCCGAATGGATTCGGCGCATGCGCGGAAGTGTTTAACTTCCTGGTGCGGTGACGTGGCTGTGACGTGGCGGCGTCAACGTCACCGCCGCGTCACCGCGCCGTCCGGCGGCGGGGAATTTGATCCGATGGTGTGTACACGCCATCGGATCAAACTCCCGATCGGACATATCCGATGGAAATGGTCCGCGGACCGTTTTCATCGGATATGTCCGATCGTGTGTACGAGGCCTAAGAGTTAACTTGCATACGGGCCAGTGGGGAGGTGTAAAGGAGTCTTATTCAAGCAATAATGCGAGGGCCGAAGCCATACAGCTGTAATACCTGAAAAAGATACGACCATTCCACACTATCAAAAGCCTTACATGTGTCCTAGGACACAATGGCAGGTGGGCAATCATGGGGATATTGAAGATTGTGGAACAGTCTACAGATATTCATTGTCGTAGATCTGCCAGGTATAAAAAATGATAATAGAAAAGTGCGCTTAGGATAGATGTATATTAGGACTGCAGCCCCCCAAAAAGGAAACCCCACAAGTGAGGTACCTGGGTAAATGGTGTGTGTGAAAGGGGTAGTGGCGCTGTCCCACACCCTATAATAAAGGTGTCTGTGTCAATGTGTAACTGGTACAGTAAATACTGCAAAATCCTTACATATAATACTGTTGCAAATATATTGATAATACAAACATAATAACACTAAATAGTGAACATAAAGTGATAAAGTGCAAAATTAGTGCAAATTAGTGACAAGAATTAAAGTCCATCAGATTGCAGAGATCCAAACATATAAATTGTTGATAGATGTGCAATAATCCTAGATGTAAATTTCCATCAAAGGTGTAAATTGGTGGTAACGTTGTGGTCCGGTGCTCCCCCACCAGGTCCCCCATTCACCAGAGCCAATCACCCCTGCAGGGGTATTAGGCGTGTAGTCACAGAAGGGTCCCGGTATCCTCTGGTAGTGCTATTAGTCCAGGGAAGATGTATCCTTTGGATTTGTCAGATCCTCACTCCACCGGAAAAAGGGAAAAAACAGGCTCCCATAGTGTAGTGAAAAAAGGGGGGTTTTTTATTGTGCACAGTCCAAGTGCATTACATAGGATAAAATAGTATAAGTACAGAGTAAATGTCCAATATTGAAAGTCAACAGTGTGGTATGAGAGAAGGCATGCACCACAAAGAGCAAAATAAAAAACTGATAAAATGCTAAAAAATATATAAAAAGACAGGATTCGTGTCCTGTCAGCAGCACCTTGCACGTTGCATCAGTTCCTCCGTCGAAAACCTAAAGCGCTGGCGTGCGTTCCAGCCAGCTCAGACGGCAAACCGGAAGCATGCGGGTGCGTGTCTAACGTGCTGACGTGCGTCACTACGCTCACGCTCGACGTACGTTTCGTATTGTAACTTTTTCAAGAGCGGTTGCACGTCCTGGATACTTGCATCTAATTATCGGTGGGGGGTGTGTTCCTTGTCCTGCCCCACTACGCTATGGAAGACAATGAGAGAGACCCGCCATGCATACTCTTATGTCTCGTTGCAAAAAGTTCCTATGGGGGCTCAGGTGTTCATTACTAGGCTGATTATATTTTGGATTATTTGCAAGTATCCAGTTTACATAGAGAATTAAAAAATAATGATAAGCAACTAAAAATAAAAATAAAAATGAAAATATACAGAAAAATCTAATAATGTTGTAAGATCGTGGTGCCATAAGAAACCTCATCTATTAGAATATAAGATGGAGATTAAAGGATATTTATCTAATATGGCGATCTTATACATATACCATAACAAATGTAACAACCGTGTACTTTATATAATGTCTACATAAACGCCCTTAAAGGGCCACTGGTCACAATATAGGGGCTAATAGAAAAATAGAACCCCAAATGCTGCATGCTCAATATTCTAATTCCATCCAACAGGTATGCATCAAATATACATACTATAATGATATTACCAATATATTAGTATCTAAGTGTGTCAGTAAAAAGTACCATGCCATAAGCATATATATATACTGTATATATATGTTATGTGTGGTTCTGCATATATATGGCTAGTTTGTAATAAACCATGAGGGCCAGTGGTGGATGTACAA
This sequence comes from Rana kukunoris, assembly GCA_029574335.1. Taxonomy (NCBI): domain Eukaryota; kingdom Metazoa; phylum Chordata; class Amphibia; order Anura; family Ranidae; genus Rana; species Rana kukunoris. The sequence continues at coordinate 115,541,147 of CM056053.1, read as the reverse complement.
CTAGGTATGTCACCAGGGGGTTACAAAAAAGCTATGCATGTTCCGAAAATCATATACAAGTATGGCCATTGCCACATGTATGACCACACATGTATTGAGCATTGAATATGTAAAGGATTCCGGATCCAAAAGTTCTGATCTTACACTATATACCCAATATTCTAATAGTATACGACCCTCGCCAGATAACTTATACAATCTGGTAGTAATCTGAATTTACTAATAAGTATCTGGGTGTGTTGTACATAAAAATGTGCCGGTGTGATAAATGGCGCTACATATGTCTGTAAATATGTTTTATAGGCCTCTTCATATATGTGGCCAGTTTGTAATGGGCTAAAAGGGCCATTAATTGATATATGTATCCCCACGCAATTGCTATATACTGTACAGATTCCAATGTTTATTTACATGTGTGGTCGTTAAAGTATCTGGCCATCCATGTATCAAATTGTATATCCCACAGGTTTCAACAGTACCAGGTAGGTATTTATGTGTTCTCATAGAAAATAAAATGAGAATAAGCTAAAGAGGTGTAACTGAATGGGGGGGGGGGGGGTTGTTAATATATGCCCCTGATATATTCAGGGGTTAGACAAAAAACAATTAAGGTCAATGTCAACATTGAGCCCATGTGGTACTAGAGTCCTAAGTTTATAGATCCAACTGGTTTCGTTCTGTGAGATAGCTATCATTTTATTACCTCCCCTCCAACTAGGTTTTACTGTATCTATTCCATAGAAAATCATCCCTGTTGGGTCTTTATTATGAAATTCGGAAAAATGCCGAGACGTAATAAAATGATAGCTATCTCACTGAACGAAACCAGTTGGATCTATAAACTTAGGACTCTAGTACCACATGGGCTCGATGTTGACATTGCACCCGCACGCTTCCGGTTTGCCGTCTGAGCTGGCTGGAACGCACGCCAGCGCTTTAGGTTTTCGACGGAGGAACTGATGCAACGTGCAAGGTGCTGCTGACAGGACACGAATCCTGTCTTTTTATATATTTTTTAGCATTCTACCAGTTTTTTATTTTGCTCTTTGTGGTGCATGCCTTCTCTCATACCACAATGTTGACTTTCAATATTGGACATTTACTCTGTACCTATACTATTTTATCCTATGTAATGCACTTGGACTGTGCACAATAAAAAAAAAAACTTTTTTCACTACACTATGGGAGCCTGTTTTTTCCCTTTTTCCGGTGGAGTGAGGATCTGACAAATCCAAAGGATACATCTTCCCTGGACTAATAGCACTACCAGAGGATACCGGGACCCTTCTGTGACTACACGCCTAATACCCCTGCAGGGGTGATTGGCTCTGGTGAATGGGGGACCTGGTGGGGGAGCACCGGACCACAACGTTACCACCAATTTACACCTTTGATGGGAATTTACATCTAGGATTATTGCACATCTATCAACAATTTATATGTTTGGATCTCTGCAATCTGATGGACTTTAATTCTTATCACTAATTTGCACTAATTTTGCACTTTTGCACTTTATCACTTTATGTTCACCATTTAGTGTTATTATGTTTGTATTATCAATATATTTGCAACAGTATTATATGTAAGGATTTTGCAGTATTTACTGTACCAGTTACACATTGACACAGACACCTTTATTATAGGGTGTGGGACAGCGCCACTACCCCTTTCACACACACCATCTGCCAGGTATAAAGCCTCCTTGATCACTCCTGACCAGTTTCGCAACTACAGTGTTTAGACGGTTTGCCAGGATTTTGGCAAGGATTTTAACATCCACATTAATAAGAGAAATTGGGCAGTAAAAGTCACATTTAAGAGGATCCTTGCATGGCTTCAATAATAGAATAATCAGAGCCTCCCTCAAAGGGGGGGGGGAGAATTTCAGTGTTCAAGGCTTTGTTATAAGTATGCAGAAGAAATGGGCATATATTACTGTAAGTGTTGAAACTGGGAATACCACTGAGCATTAGTGTTGCTCACGAATATTCACATTGCGAATATTCGCTACGAATATTGCATATTCGAGTATTCGCAAATAACTCGAATATTGCGGCGAATATTCGCTATGGCGAATATTCGTATTTTTTCAAATTTATTTTTAAAACAGATCACATCCTAGTGATCTCCATCGACGTCTAAAAGCATTGCTGGTATGATTAGAGAGAGACCCTGGGCCGAGTAGCTGATGCGATTCTTTTATGTTGCCGAAAATTCGCAATGCGAATTTTCGGCAACATAAAAGAATCGCATCAGCTACTTGGCCCTTCTTTTGCATCAGAGCCAATCAGAATAACTCGAATGTTCGACAAACGGAATATTGCGCGATTATCTTCTCCGCCCTTCTTTTGCATCAGAGCCAATCAGAATAACTCGAATATTAGGCAAAAGGAATATTGCGCGATATTCCTTTTGCCGAATATTCGAGTTATTCTGATTGGCTCTGATGCAAAAGAAGGGCGGAGAAGATAATCGCGCAATATTCCTTTTGCCGAATATTCGAGTTATTCTGATTGGCTCTGATGCGCCCTTCTTTTGCATCAGAGCCAATCAGAATAACTTGAATATTCGACAAACGGAATATTGCGCGATTATCTTCTCCGCCCTTCTTTTGCATCAGAGCCAATCAGAATAACTCAAATATTCGGCAAAAGGAATATTGCGCGATATTCCTTTTGCCGAATATTCAAGTTATTCTGATTGGCTCTGATGCAAAAGAAGGGCGGAGAAGATAATCGCGCAATATTCCTTTTGCCGAATATTCGAGTTATTCTGATTGGCTCTGATGCGCCCTTCTTTTGCATCAGAGCCAATCAGAATAACTCGAATATTCGACAAACGGAATATTGCGCGATTATCTTCTCCGCCCTTCTTTTGCATCAGAGCCAATCAGAATAACTCGAATATTCAGCAAAAGGAATATTGCGCGATATTCCTTTTGCCGAATATTCAAGTTATTCTGATTGGCTCTGATGCAAAAGAAGGGCGGAGAAGATAATCGCGCAATAGGAATATTGCGCGATTATCTTCTCCGCCCTTCTTTTGCCCCCTTATTCTCCTTTCTTTTAAGTAGAGTTAGTGTAGAGTTAGTGTTTAGTGCATATTAGTTTAGTAATACAGGAAATGATCTCCGTTTATGAGAATTTCGCAATCATTTTCGCATTAGCGAAATTTCGCATTAGCGAAATTTTGCAAAAAAATTTTTGGATAAAATATCACGAATATTCGATATTAGCGAATATTCGCGAATATTCTTCTATATATTCGCGCAATATCGCGAAATCGAATATGGCGTATTCCGCTCAACACTACTGAGCATGGAAGCCATGTAAGTGTAGTGTCTTATGTACAGATAGTTGCAAAATGGCCAGTGCAATTTCCTCAACAGAGAGAGGCGCCCCTAAGTCTCCACAGCTTTCAGCTAAAAAGGGAGGGACGAGATATTTGGGCCAGGTAGTCCCTTTGTTGGGGGGTCAGTGTATTCTGCTTTGGATATACAGGTCCTTGTAAAAGTCCAGAAATGTCTCTATAACATCGCTAGGGGCATTACTAATCTGTCCCTGTTCAGTCATAAACCACGGGATTAAAATAAGGGAGTGTTCAGGTCTAATTAAGTAAGCTAAGAGGCGGCCAGCCTTGTTACCATGCTCGAAAGATTTTTATGTGGTATTTAACATGTGTTTTTGTGTGAGGGTCAGCAGGTTGATGTCATATCCCCTACGACATTGCAACCAGGTTTACCTGTTGGCTGGATTAGGGTCTAAGGCAGGGATCTCCAAACTACGGCCCTCCAGCTGCTGTGGAACTACACTTCCCATGAGGCATTGTAAAACTCTGACATTCACAGACATGACTAGGCATGATGGGAATTGTAGTTCCTGAACACCTGGAGGGCCATAGTTTGGAGACCCCCTGGTCTAAGGCATAAGCAAGGAAGCACAAATACACATGAAAAAACAAAGTACAAGAAAAAAATGTCAAAAACAGCAAGAACAACAAAAAAAATAAAAAAGGTAGGAAGTCCATGAAAATCCCTGTACCACTCTCCCCACTTGGCCATCCCAAACATAGCAAACCTTGGACCCCTGAACCAAAAATAACCTTCACTTAAACAAAGTGAGAACTGTCTTTAGAGAGCATTTCTCTTTGGCAAGGCATAAAATGGCAACCTTATCCTGAAAGTTAAGGATCTGTGTAATCATGGAACGTGGGGAACTCTTGCAGAGGGGGATGGTTTAGGGGTACGGTCTGCATGCTCAATTACATAGGAAAAGGAGGGTGTATTCATACCAAAAATGTCCCTTGGCCAGTTATACAAAAAAAATTCTTCCTGAAAGCCTTCTGCTCGCTCCGGGAACCCTACAAAGCGGAAAACTGTTCCTGCGGAACGATTTTCCAAATCATCAATTTTTGCATGGAGAGCCACCATTGTGATCCCGCACAGTGGTAGATAAGGGGTGCACAACATCCTCTAGGGAGCTTACACGTTCTTTATTTGCCCCTGTTCTATCTCTCAGGTTTTGCACATCATGCTTTAATAGGGAAAAGTCCATGCGGATAGATGCACTCTGTGTAGAAAGGGAGGCCGTGCAGTCCTGTATAGCCAACATAATAGTGGCTAGTGTAAGCTGAGCAGAGGAATAACCGGGGACCTGGTCGTCCTTACTATCCAGGGGGAGTCCTGGGGTTGCAGGGGGTCAGGTTGTGTATCAAACAGGGCAGGGGTAGAGTCACTCACCAAGACTGCAGGCTGTCTGTGAGGAGCGGAGGAGGATAGCTGCAGCGTGTCATGCAGGTCTGCTTGTGTCTTGGTGCCATCGTGTCATCTGAAACGGGCGAGTTGTCTCACCGTAAGTTTCGGCACGGGTGGCTGTATTTTATCATGGATGCCAGCCTGAAATGTACCCATGGCTGAGTAGTTTGGTGCCTGTCCGGAGGAGAAGGGACTCAGGCTCGCTGAACCGAGTGGGTGTCTCTACAGATCTGCTCGCTCCACCATCAAGCCACGTCCCCCTCTTATGAGCATTAATTTGATTGCACAATCCTTTGTCTCTAATCATGGTCCAACATAACCAAACACTAGTGGAAATCTGAATAAATGTTTTAAAGGTGCAGGAACACTTTGTGAAATAGTGATGTTTTATGAATGAAACACTTGTAATGATAATTTGCATGTTAACTCTACTGAATATCTGTAATAGATTAAACTACTTTGCTGCTCCAGATTACACTAGTTAAGCCAGTGTGTCCTGAAAGCAGCCAAGATTTATTTGGCAGCAAATAGAATCCTTGAAACTCATCAATAACTCAGGTCATGAGATAGATAAATTATATAGTCTGAGCAAAGAAAAAGTGACAAGATTTATAGATGATCCAGACCTTTCATTATTACTGCAGAAGATGTTGCTTTGAGTTTAACCGTGCCTAACCAGAAAGATGAAAAAAAAACAGTTCAGGTTTCCCTTGCATATTTCAAAACACAACTACCCAAGGTAAAAAGCAATGCATAAAATAAAGTAACTATTATATCAAAATTAACCTTATATTGTATGTAACAGCAATTGTATGGGTTGTGTGTGATCAGAAGGAAATTCAAGGGTGCACTGCATGCTGTGTCACACACTGACCTGAAGTACCAGAGAGTAACAGGTTACCCAAGGGCTAAGTTATAGTACATGGACAACATCTCCTATTTAATATAATAGCTTAGCTACTACTAACAGTCCTAATCGGGAGTGGAAATGCAAAACAGTGAAAGCAAATGGGGGTGTAAACTAATTCACTGGACTGCAAATTTGCACAACCAATTGCTAGTCTTAACAAATAAAGTGGAGCATAATTAACTACATTAATATTTTTGATGTTATCCCTTCCTCCTCCCTCTTAAACAAATGGTTAAAAATGTATTATAATTTGTTTAATTTAATTTAACATTTCTGTTCTTATGTGTGTTGCAAGGAATCACTACTTGGTTTCCAGCCAAGGCCAGGTCCCACTATCTTTTGGCTTCTGCACTTTAGCCTTCCCAGGAGGCAGTGAGTATCTAAGCCACAAATGTGTGCTGCAGCTGTGCATATGCAGTGGATTTGTGTGCATGCCCACACACTCAGCAAAGTGATATCATGCCCAGGGCTTTTGTTTCTCAGAGAATAGGTGCAGGAATTCCCCCCTTTTGGAGTTACCCATTGTCTTCGCTCCTACCTACTTCAGAGTACCCTTCCTTGGTTCCAACCCTACCCAATTCCCAGTACTACCTTTTTTAGGGCATACAGAACTAAGTAAAATTTGTCATACTAAGTAATTTGTAACTTGTTAATGATATTGGCATGGGCAAACGGTTCGGCCCGAGCATGAGTTTGGGCCGAACATTTGCCTATTCGGTCGTTCGCTGAATATCCAAATTTGCAGGGTGTTCATTAAGGCCCTGTACACACGATCAGTCCAAACTGATGAAAATGGACTGAAGTTCAGTTTCATCGGTTCACAGACTGATGGTCTGATGGTCTGATATGCGTACACACCATCAGTTTAAAAACCGATCGTGTTAGAACGCGGTGACGTAAAACACAACGACGTGCAGAAAAAAATGAAGTTCAATGCTTCCAAGCATGTGTCGACTTGATTCTGAGCATGCGCGGGTTTTGAACCGATGCTTTTGCGTACTAACCATCGGTTTTGACCGATCGGTAGGCATCCATCGGTCCAATTTTAAAGCAAGTTCTAAATTTTTGGACTGAAGGACAACAGATTGATGGGGCGTACACACGGTCGGTTTGGACCGATGACACTGAACTTCAATCCGTTTTCATCAGTTTGGACTGATGGTGTGTACGCGGCCTAAGTGTTCCCCAACTGCACAGTGCATTCTGCTCCCTGATTGGACATAACTTTGCCCAATCAGGGTGCAATGTAATCTGGTTGTTAAGGAGTGGGATCGGGAATCTGGCTGCTGCGTCCTTAACAACCGATGAGTCATCAGCTGATAATGGGTTCCCTTGCTGACAGCTAAATATTAAAAAGTGCATGTAAAAAAATCTGGAAAAAAATGGTTGGTGGTCCCCCCCAGTACATACCAGGCCCTTCACCAAAAAAAAAAAAATGGCATGGGGTACCCCCCAAAATCCTTACCAGACCTTTATCTGAGCATGCAGCTTGGCAGGTCAGGAAAGGGGAGAGGACGAGCGAGCGGCCCCTCTCCTCCTGAACCATTCCAGGCCACATGCCCTCAACATGCGGGGTGGGTGCTTTGGGGCAGGGAAATTACCATTGGAATGAATGGGCAGTGCTTCCGAAGCACTTAAAAAGCACTTCAAGAGTGCCACAATATGGGTGCTTTAAAACCCTTCTTAACCCCTTCTTGGAGGTTAGATGCGCCCTGCTGGCAGCCAAATTCCGCTCTGTTTCTTTTTCTTATTGTCTCCCTCAAAGGGACCACAACCCAAATAGTGAGAACATTTATTTCCCATCCAGGATCGATCGCTGGCATCCTGTACTCTATGTATTAAGGATGTCACTTACTTGACACTACTTATGTCAAAAAACTTTCCTAAGATATGATTGCTGAGCCCCTATTGAAAAAGTGCCCTACAATACAATACAAAATATTCTCTTCATCAGGTCGTAAAAATATCAGATAACAAGGTAAGTCGCTTGAGCATTCAGTTTGTGGAGAAACATAAAGTCTGAATTATCTATATTATTTTGGGTTATATCTTTGTAACCATTCTTTTGAAACTTTAACAAAATATTTGAACAAGGAATTATCTGCATTACATTTGCAAATCCTAGGTTTTTATTTTATATCCTGGTCTGTATATCCTGGCATAGGTCTGTATATCCAGAAAGTCAGTGAAATGTCAGAAGTCCTTATCTGCATGCTTGTTCCTACAAAAGTATAGAAGAAACATGAGGGTTAGTATGACAGCTGGTCATAAAATCTCTAAACAGCATGAGTATCATTACTACAATAACTACACCTTTTCCATGAAATACTATAAAAAATAAATATATGATATAACATATAATGTACAAAAAAATGTATGAATATTCACCATAAATATCTATACACTGAAAATTCAAATATATTTTACAGTACTCGTTATTTATGTTTTATGCATATCTAGAGAAAATTTACAAGTGGTATTATTGAAAAAAAACATTTGTAATGCAATCAAAATTATTAGAAAAGAGACTATCAATCTTTCAGAGACTGGTTTTGACAAAAATTTTTTGCTATTGTTCTTATTTACTATAAATATTGCACTAATGTCAATGCTATTTCCTGTGTTCAAACATGTATAAAGAGACTTTGAAGGCTATAAGATGACAATGTCCACCTGTGCAGATGACAGACTGCTTTAGGTGTAAATGGTGTTAGTCACTTATGATCTTTCATGCATTATACCATACAAAGTAAAGTTTAAGTGTAAAATGCTTTTGGTAGATCTTTTTCAGCATCACTATAATGCCTCAGGTGCTCCTTTTAACTGCTTGTGACTGTAACTCTTTGTAACAATTACTTGTGTATATATACACACGTTTTACCCATTATCTAAAAAAGATCTTTATTTAAAGATCTTTCTTTCTTTCTTTCTTTCTTTCTTTCTATCTTTCTTTCTATCTTTCTTTCTTTCTTTCTTTCTTTCTTTCTTTCTTTCTTTCTTTCTCTCTCTCTCTTTCTCGTTCTTCCTCTCTCTCTTTCTCTTTTTCTCTCTCTCTCGTTCTCGTTCTTCCTCTCTCTCTCTCACTCTCTCTCCCCCTTTTTCTCTCTCTCTTTCTCTTTCTCTTTCTCTCTCTTTCTCTTTCTTTCTCTCTCTCTTTCTCGCTTTCTCTATCTCTCTTTTTCCCTCTCTCTTTCTTACTCTATCATTTACTGTTGTATACTATTTAATATTGATTTGACATATGAGCCACATATAACCTATGCCTTGTGGACTACCTCCTGGACTACTATAGTTTGTTTGTACATTTCTTGGAAGCTTTCTCATGTAAACTATTAGGTATAAATTAGCTCCTTTCTCATTTTTGTTTATATCAAAAGCTAATACAGAAAATACCCACATTATGAAAACCTTTCTTTCTTTCTTTCTCTCTCTCTCTCTATCTCTCTCTCTCTCTCATTCTCTGTCTTTCTTTCTCTCTCTTTATTTCTCTCTCTCTCTCTCTCTCTCTCTCTCTCTCTCTTTCTTTCTTTCTTTCTTTCTTTCTTTCTCTCTCATTTATTGTTGTATACTATTTAATATTGATTTGACATAGCCAAATATAACCTATTCCTTGTGGACTACCTCCTGGACTACTATAGTTTGTTTGTGAATTTCTTGGAAGCTTTCTCATGTAAACTATTAGGTGTAAATTAGCTCTTTTCTAATTTTTGTTTATATCAAAAACTAATACAGAAAATACACACATTAAGAAAACCTTGAAGATGCCAGGAGCTAACCACAAACACTCTGGGGCTCCATATCTAGGCTGCAACCTTTCCAGAAATATGAAAGACTGCAAAAGAGAGTTGCTCTGGTTTGCAAGCATTCTGATGTATACCCTGCATAGGAAATAATCACATTTTTATCATCAGAACTATGGGAAAAAATAAGAGAGAAAATGCACTTTAAACACTTGCATAGTTATTTTTCTAAAGATATTGCTAATACGTTTTGCCTCAGAGGGCTCTAAAGTCACATTATCCTCTGGAAATAATTGTACAATGTGCTGAAACTTATTTTATTTTTTTTGGAATTCTCTTATTTTCCAAAAGTTGTAATTTACAGTCCGACAGAAAAATGAAGAAACATAGAATAATCAAATAACAAAATGCTCTCACTTGGAGTCACATGCCAACAGGTCTAGCAGAACAGAGTATAGGTGGTCATGTAGAAAATGGCAAATATGAGCGTGGTCCGTAATTTTTAGTTTTTTAAGTTAAAGAATTTTTAAGTATACAAAAATTATGCGGTACATTCACAATAATTTGTTTAACAATATAACATTAACCCTGCAGGAACGGTACATTACAGTCCAAGTAGCGAAAATAAACAGTGTAGAGCATAAGCTCAGGGTCAGGTCCAGCAATGAAGAAACCTAGCACGTTCAAATTTGAGTCCTCTGGAGTCAGACATCCCCAGGACAAGCGCTGTTCCCGCAGGGGGCCTCCCCGACATAAGGGCCCCCACCCACGCAGTTGGGTAAGGGAGGGGAGCATATCCCCCAGGCTGAGCAGACCCCAAGCCCGTCGGTCAAAGCCAACAACAACCTATTCAAGTTAAACTTACTACATAATAAGGTAAGAGAAGGAATAGATGGACAGGCAAGAAACAAAGGAAAGTCAAGGTGGTCCGTAATTTAAAAAAAATGTACAGCAATTAGAGTAGCGACATGAGAGAGGCGAAACATAGACTTGTTAGCTTAAAACTATGCAACTACATTCTAACAAATAATACATTATCCCGGTGGCCGGCCAGTGATACTGAGATAGTGTACAAGAGGATATTCAAATACCTGAAAAAACCCAGCACCCAGAACAGAGCCAGGTATACGGGGGCTGGAACTTAGTTTTAACATCATAAAGACCATAATATGTTAAGTGTCCAAACTAACTAATAAAAATAAAGAAAATTTAAATATTGCTCTGTCAAGATGAGGAAAATTGAAAAACAGAGTTTAAAACAAAACATCAATGACTAGGAAGTAAATTTTAAAGTAACATACAGTTACAGACAGGCAGACAAGAGAAGTAGCGGCCTTGTGGAGCCATCTTACTGCTAACTCTGTTCCCTCCTTCTATTAGCATGTTCCTTACAGTTTCCCTCCCCTCTTCCATATGCTACTGCATAGGGGATTGCAAAAGACTAATATCAAGTCAAATAATGCCCTGTACACACGATCGGTTTGTCTGAAGAAAACGTATGGTTAAAAAAACGATCGTCTGTGGAAAAATCCAACGGCCAAAAATCCACGCATGCTCAGAATGAAGTCGACGCATACTCGGAAGCATTGAACTTCATTTTTCTCAGCACGTCGTTGTGTTTTACGTCACTGCGTTGGACACGATCAGACACAATCAGACTTTTAACCGATGGTTTGTAGGCAAGACTGATGAAAGTCAGCTTCATCGGATATCTGATGAAAAAATCCATCGGTCCGTTTTCATCAGACGAACCGATCGTGTGTACAGGGCATTAAGGTACTTACACTAGCTGCAATTAAAAAAATATTGAAAGTGGAACTTGCACTGCATGTGAAAACATGTGAAAACATGGCAATGGCAAATGTCAGAATAGCTAAACAGTGGCTAAATCTGATTAGATGCAGTCACTATTAAGCCAACTATTTTCTGCTTGGCACACAGGAGCAGGGCTGACAGTGCCACCCACTAAGCAATTTTTGGCCAGTTTATCATGGTCAGCTTTATACTCACTTTTCCCCCAGCTTCCTGGGTGTAGGGGATGACATCATCATCTTCTGATGAGGTCCTGAGGAATGCTGAGTACTCCAAATCTCACCAAAAGACATTTCAACTCATAAGTACTCTCAGGGAAATTAGGAGTGACCCACCTTCTTCAGATCTTACCAGTAAGTATACTATCTATTTTCTCTTACAGGTGATTTTTAACACTTTTCTTTACAGCAGTAAGTAAACCTTGCTTTTAAGGTGTAAGGTCTGCTTTAATAAAGTATTAATTAATAGTGAGCTTCATTAATCTGTACATTTTATATCTTCAGTGTCCTGAGCGGCGCTAAAGTCCTCTATCTCATCCATATGTGAATATGTACATATAACATTTCAATTAAATAAAAAAATATCTAATCAATAAAAAAAGAAAAAAAATACACTTATATCAAATACCTTTAAAATTGCCCAATACAATCTCCTTTTGTCTGCAAACAATGTAAAGCCCCCACACTTCAGGGAACATGATGATGACAGCACGCAGCTCCTCCCTACATGCTTTGTCATAGATGACATATTCCAGGGCACATTTTATATCTAAAAACAAGTGAAAAACAGTGGAAAATACTGCGCAGGTCTAATGAAAATAAAAATTGGATTGGTGGCAAAACCAAACGATTTTACATAAAGATAAACGTGAATGCTGCTGCAGCACAAATGTCAGATGAACATAATATAAACAGTAAATTGGGTGTGCTGTGCTGCTAAAATTAATACATCAATAGTGAAGGTGATAACAAAATGTGCATTGAGTGCAAAAAAATTGTATATAAAAAAAACCAACACCAAGTGTTCCAATGTATGACAAAATCATATAAGAAAACAAACCGAATTGACAAAGTTCGTAAAAAGCTCCAGGGAAAAATCAAAGTTCAGTGAGTTCAGAGAAATATCCCAAGTAGGGGATTGAGATACTGCAGGACAGAAGAGAGCCTCCACCTCCACCTCTTATAGTAAATCTGCTTACCAGATAGATAATAATCGTGAGCATCAACAGCACAGCAGGCTGGATTGCCTTAACGGGTATTAAAGTGGAATCCTGTGTGTATCTCCAAGCTTGGTCTCAATGCGGCTGGATCCCAGAAAAACAATCACTCCCAGAGTGTAGCCAAGGGAAGAGAAAGGAAGCCAACATAGAGTAGTAACGTTTTAAAAGTTTAATAAAAGAAATTCGATTGCACTTACAAAGAACGAATCCTTTGGAAGCATATAAATAGTAAGCCGGCCGGCTCTCACAATCCGCCCGTCCTTCCGGATGGTCGTGAGGATAAAAACAATGGTGTCGTCAGCACGCCGTTCCTCCCTACGCCGTTTCGTCCAATAGCAGACTTCATCCAGGGGCACGAGCGGCGTGCTGACTCGCCACCTTTAAATTCGTTTGTAACATTCTAGGACCGCCCTTCTCTGACGTCTGGGGATCATGAATGGCGATCGGCCATCTTTAAAGAGGGATCGCTTGCCAATAGTATAAGCACTGTCAGTGCCTTGAACTTTGAAATTTTGTTTAAGATCACCCTTAGTGATAAGATCATCCCAAGCAGAGTTACAGAAAACTCAGGCAGCAATCAACCGTGTTACAAAAAGGGATCGCTTGCCTTAAACATTGAAAACACCTTTTGCAGTAAGGTCGCCCTAAACAAACAAGCGGGGAATTCAGGAAGCAATCGACCATTTTGGAAAAGGGATCGCTTGCCAGTAATAGGAATTGATATCTGAAAATAAGAATATGTAGGCAGAAAAAATATACATAAAAAAGAGCCTCAATTTGGAGTATAAGGGTTGTATGGCAAATACAGCTGGTATGACCACCTCCAAATATGCCACACATTAGTCCACTAATGAAGGGAAAACTTAATTATAGAAAATTCTTTTATTAAACTTTTAAAACGTTACTACTCTATGTTGGCTTCCTTTCTCTTCCCTTGGCTACACTCTGGGAGTGATTGTTTTTCTGGGATCCAGCCGCATTGAGACCAAGCTTGGAGATACACACAGGATTCCACTTTAATACCCGTTAAGGCAATCCAGCCTGCTGTGCTGTTGATGCTCACGATTATTATCTATCTGGTAAGCAGATTTACTATAAGAGGTGGAGGTGGAGGCTCTCTTCTGTCCTGCAGTATCTCAATCCCCTACTTGGGATATTTCTCTGAACTCACTGAACTTTGATTTTTCCCTGGAGCTTTTTACGAACTTTGTCAATTCAGTTTGTTTTCTTATATGATTTTGTCATACATTGGAACACTTGGTGTTGGTTTTTTTATATACGATTTTTTTGCACTCAATGCACATTTTGTTATCACCTTCACTATTGATGTATTAATTTTAGCAGCGCAGCACACCCAATTTACTACTACATTTTATATCTGCCTGGAATTAAGTTTGGGATTTTCTGATACATAAGAGTAAGAGTACATAATACATAAGAATTTTTTGCATCCCCATGAGTATAATCAACTGATATATTGCATTGTTATGTGCAATTACCTTCTGTCTTTAACCACATGCCGACCACTGCACGCAGATATACGTCAACAGAATGGGCAGGCAAAGGACGTATATATACGTCCCCCGCCACGAGCTCCGTGACTGCGACCGTGGGTCCCGCAATACGTCACGGTGAGGAAGAAGGGGGAAATGCTGATGTAAACAAGCTTTTTCCCAGTCTTCCTAGTGACAGGACAGTGAACACAGCTTTCTGTAATCGGAAGCGGTGATCACTGTCCTGTTACAAACAGCCCATCCCCCTACAGTAAGAAGCACTCACTAGGGCAGACTTAACCCCTACAGAGCCACCTAGTGGTTAACCTATTCACCGCCAGTGTCATTTTCACAGTAATCAGTGCATTTTTATTGCACTGATCGCTGTAAAAATGACAATGGTCCCAAAAATGTGTCAAAAGTGTCCAATGTGTCCCCATAATGTCACAGTCATGATAAAAAACGCTGATCGCCGCCATTACCAGTAAAAAATAAAATATTAATAAAAGTGCCATAAAACTATCCCCTATTTTGTAGATGCTATAACTTTTGCGCAAACCAATCAATAAACGCTTATTGCGATTTTTTTTACCAAAAATATGTAGAAGAATACACCTAAACTGAGGAAAACATTTATATATATATATATATATATATATATATATATATATATATATATACATACATACACATACAGTATATATATATATAATTTTAGGATATTTATTATAGTAAAAAATATAGATTTTTTTTCAAAATTGTTGCTCAATAGCTCAAAAAAATAAAAACTGCAGAATGATCAAATACCACCAAAAAAAAGCTCTATTTGTGGGAAAAAAGGGACGTAAATTTTGTTTAGGAGCCACGTCGCATGACCGTGAATTTTTTAGTTAAAATGACGCAGTGCAGAATCACAGAAAGTGGCCTGGTCTTTGACCAGCAAAATGCTCCTGGGCTTAAGTGGTTAAATACCTATTATTACTGGCAAATCAGCTACAATTTTTAATTAAGGTTACAATGCACTGACAGCGCAGATTACTAAAATGAAGAGAAAGCAATAAACTGTATTGAACGCTCTTCAAATGTGGTTAACTAAGGTTCATAAGTCTACCTTTGTGTTAATCTTGTGTTTCAGATGTAGGTGAAAGTGTTTATGCTGCATTCCAGCTGAAGGAGAGGCAGAAACAATAAAAAAATATCTGAGAAAACTGAGAAAATTTGGAAAATTGGTTACAATTAGGAAATGGGTATTACAACACTTGGGAAGACAAACAATAATACAAATATGCAATTGCTGGTCCTACTGTAAACAGATATTACTATAGTTAAATACATCTGAGATTCAGAGTAAATCAGTAGTAATGCTGTGTTGACATTAGTTTGGTATTGCATACGTAAAATATTTTAGGCAACTTTTTCATTTCTGTTACAACTATTAAATCATTTATTCAGTTAAAAAATGAAACCTCCATAACAGGGTATTCTCATCTTGAGAAATGCTTTACAATTTTTCTCTCTGCGTTTTATTACTCAAATTCAGCTAAAACCTTCCTATTTTATTAATTATGTGCACTGTGACAGATGGAGTGGTAAAACCAGAAAAAGTGAAGGAGATTGGAATGGAGTATTTAAGGAGGGGGAAGTGGGATAAGATTCAAAAGATTTTATGATTGCATTATTCAAGCTGCATTTTTCTCCAGTTGACATCATGTGAAATAAACATGTCTGTACGTGCTTTAGAATAATCACTATAGTTAAAGTTGAGATCCAGGCAAACAGTTAAATTCACTTAATATATATATATATATATATATATATATATATATATATATATATATATTGTAATAGTGAGAGTCTCTGTCACTATGAAAAGGGAGCAAAAACGGACACAGAGGGCCAGATTCAGGTACATTGGCGCATATTTTGACCGGAGTAGCGCACCTCCTTTACGTTAGACCGGCGCAATGTAGAGGCGCAATCACCGTATCCTTGTAGTATTTGCACAGAAATTTGCGCCGGTGCAACGCAATTCCCGAGGCGTAAGGCGGAGTAATTCAAATTGGGAAGGACGTGGGAGTGTTACATTGAAATGAGCCGTGACCCCATGCAAATGAAGTGCCGGCCGGATCGCGCATGCGCACATGAAGCAGACCATGGTCAGCACCTCTGTGTGCATGCTCACAACTCGTAAACGGCGCAATCAGTGAAATTGGAAGTGGACCCGGGCAACTTAGTAAGCTACGCAGAGAGCTTAAATAGACAGACGCCCTTCCTTTGCAAAAGTACATCCCTTTGTATCCCTTCCTATACAGCAAGGTGCTTTTGTTCTGTTGTTTGTTTGGGTTTGTTGCTTTGTGACTTGTCTTTGTGATATTTGTTGACTGTTTGGGCTAGTGTTTTGTATAATATATTTGATTGTGTTTTTTGGTGACTGGTTTTGAGACTTTTTTGTTGATAGATTTTGTTTGTTTGTTTTGTTGCTTGATTTTTCCTGCTTGTTTTTGTAAGTGATTTTTGTTGATTGTTTGGGAGAGAGTTGTTGTATGAATATGACTGAAAGGAAGCGCAAGACCAATTTTACTTTGGGGGAGAAACAAATTATTGCCCGGGCCCTTACCCAATATGGGCGTTTCCTGCACGGCCCAGAGAGTGCCAACACCACCCCAGGCCAGGAAGAAGGAGATATTGCAGAACATTACCGACCAGGTAAATTCAGTGGGGGGGGAGACCCGGACACGCGAGGGGATCGTCAAGAAGATCAATGATCTCTGGCGTCTGGTCCGTGGGAAGCTGGCCAAAATTGCAGCCCATGCCGGGGGCACTGGAGGGGGCCCACCATGCCCTGTTAGGCTGACAGCGGAGGAGCGTGTGGTGGCCCAGACCTTTAACAGGCAGCAAGTGGAGGGCCTGCCTGGCTATGACTCCATTGAGAAGGCCGTGATAACAGGTAAGGTTTTTTTTTCATATCTGGTGTGTAGCATGTGTGGGGGGGAAGGGAATATGTGGCAAGTGTGTGGATCCTCCAACCTGTGAATGTTTTGTGTCATCCACAGATGTGCAGGAGGGTGCTGGGCCATCTGGCCTGACCGCACCATCCCCGGGACAACAGCCTGATGAGGACCCCCAGACAAGGCCGGAGTCCTCGGAGGAGTTTGAGGAGGAGGAGTTTGAGTTGGAGGAGGAGGTCATGTCAGGCAGTGGCTTGTTATTTTTGGAGGACTCTTCCCCTCTGGCTGGCAGCAGCCAGCCCTCCATAAGGGGTAGCCCCTCCCACTCCTCCCCCAACAGGGCTCCCCTTCCAAGGGGCTCCCCTTCTCCCCGGCCACAAGCATCATCTGGAGGCAGGAAGTCATCCCAGAAGACCAGGGGGGTGGCCGAGGTTCTGCACGCCAATCTCAGAAGGGACCAGGCCCTTCAGACCCACCATCTGGGACAGGTCAGCCAGACTTTGGTGCAGATGGAGGAGAGACTGTCCTCCATAAAGGATACGCTTGGGGACCTGGACTGCCACTCCCGGGCTCTTACAAACTGCCTAAATGAACTGCAGACTACTACAGCAGGTGTTGGGCAGGATGTGAGGGCCCTCATCCAGGCTATCCAGGCCAATACGGCAACACTAAATGCTGGCCTGAACAGAATAGCCGTGGCCTTGGAGGGCAGGCCGCCAGGTGGGCAGAGACCAGGGGCTGCTCCTCCTTCCACGGATTACCCCCCCCCCCCATGAGTCCACCCTGAGGACCCGGGGCCGTGGCCGTGGGCGCACCAGGCGTGGGTCACGCCAGCGGCATTAATTTGGTTTCCCCCTTTTCTTTTTTGTGCATTTTTTTTTTTGCTGGAAATTTTTGGGTTTTTGCTGGACATTTTTTTTTTGGGGTTGTGAATGATTTTTGAATGTGGGGGTGACATTCCTGCTGGAAAAGGGGTGTCACCCTCATTTGTGGTGGAGAAGGGTTCCCCAGGAGCAGGGAGAAGTAACCCCCAGGTCCGTGTGAATGGTGTATGAATGTACAGTGACATAATTGGAGCCGTGGCGTGGCGTTGCTGCTCACAAGTCCTGCATGGTGGGCTTGTGCTAATCCAATTTGATGAGGATGTGATGTGTCTGTGCTAGGGACCACAGTGGTGTGCATGTATGCTTTCTCATTGTGCCATGATTAATGTGTGTGTTTAACGTGCAAAGATGCCTAATGTGAGCTGTCTCCTGGCTGCTCTTCCCTCAGAAGACGGGGTAGCCTCGGTTAGGGGGGGATTGTCTGGTTCAGGGGTCAGGTCATCACGTATGTCAATCTGCAGGCCCTTTCTCACTGCGAAGTTGTGCAGCATGACACATGCACTGATGATCTGGCACACAAAGTTTGGGGAATACAATAGGGTACCCCCAGACTTATCCAGGCATCGGAAACGTGACTTCAGGAGGCCAAAGGTGCGCTCCACGACTGCACGGGTTTGGGCGTGTGCTTCATTGTATCTTTCCTCTCCTGGGGTTTGGGGGTTCCGGATAGGAGTCATGAGATGGGGGCCCAGTGCATATGCAGAGTCACCTGGAAGGGAAAAGACAGGAGGATGTTAGAAGTGCATGTGCCCCTTGTGATGTGTGCATCATGGGGGGGACAGTCATGCCTGCCACCCATGTCACTCACCAACCAGCCAGGTGTCCCCATATACGTTCTGTTCGAATTCCATTGGGATGGGGCTCTGATTGTATATGTAGCTGTCATGGCTGGATCCGGGGTGTTTGGCACGGACGTGCCATATGAGGCCTTGGGCATCGACTATCACCTGTACGTTGATGGAGTGCCAATGCTTCCGATTGCGGTATATGTGCTCTGTCTCACGGGGGGGGCTGGAGTGCCACATGTGTGCAATCAATGGCCCCCACGGTGCGTGGGAATCTGGCAATTCTGTAGAAATCTGTCTTTGCCTTCAGCCGCAGGTCCTCCTGGGTGGGTTTGATGATTTGGTTGGCCATGCATCTGAGGATTGCTGGGATAACCTGGTGCACACACCTGCTCATGGAGGATTGTGACATCCCAACCACCACTCAATTTGTTCTTTGAAAAGAGCCACTGGCAAGGAAATGCAGTGTTGCCAGGACCTTGACCAGTGGCTGCACTGAATGTGAGCGGTGTGTTGGGCTGGTGATGTCCTCCTGCAGGGTTGTGGTTAATTCCATGATGGCAGCAGGGGTGAATCTGAAGATGTGATACACCTCAGAATCACTCATGCCAAAGATGTCTATGCGTGTGCGGTATATCCTCTCCCGTGCCCTCCTCTGTGCCCTCCTCTGTGCCCTCCTCCGTGCCCCCCTCCTTCTTTGCTCCTCTAAAGTCAGTAGTATAGCTATGAGCAAGGACGCCCCTGGCATGTTGGCATACAGTTTGTTGTCCTGCAAGTGTGACTGCTCAGCTCATCCCTAACAGTGTTGCTTTAGCTGACATGTAGACGGATTGTCTAATTTTATACCACCTTTTATATGGACTAATTTTAAACAGGACTTTCAGCTGTTGCGCACCGCGTGTAGCCTGCGATGCACCAACTTACTTTTGTGGATCCCCGTAACTCCCTCATTTGCATATTTGCATAGCAAATCAATGGTGTGTCTAGCGCAGTTTTGCGTGCACGGATGCGCCGGTCTATCGAAATTACGCCAGTCGAAAAAAATTAGATTTCATGCGTATATCGTTTTGGGGATGCAGCGCATCGATACGCATGCGCAGATTTAGACTTACGCCGCTCATCTCCTGTAACGCCGGCGTAATGGCTCTCTGAATCTGGCCCAGAGTCTGCATGTCAGCGGACTGCAGAACTACACAGCATAGCTTTGAAACGGAGAGAACTGTTTTGGCAGCTTTCTCCGGGTTTTGCCAAGTTCGAATGAGGCTGTGTAGTTTGGAGATCCTGCAGAGACTTGGGTGGGATGGGATCTCCAACCCTGTGTCCAGGTCTTATAAATTGCCAGAATGTTGTGTTCCCAGGTACACACAACCAATATAATGAGGGACTGGTCAGAACAGAGTGGAGGAAGGTGGAGTGAGTGCAGCTGGCTGCTGTTTCAAGACACTGTGTGTGGAAAGCTGTCTTTCTGTGGGAGACTACATCCCTGGTGTGGGGGGGACTTTGTGCCTGACGGACTGGGAGGCTGGTAGGTGACTAGCAAGTCCAAGGGGGCTGAAGGAAGTCCTGAAGTCTGGGAGACAGTAAGCTGGAGAATCCTGTTGAGGCCAGGAGTGGGCCAGGTTTAGCAGGTAACTGTACGGCAGAGTCCCATCCCACCCAAGTCTCTGCAGGATCTCCAAACTACACAGCCCCATTCGAACTTGGCAAAACCTGGAGAAAGCTGCCAAAACAGTTTTCTCCATTTGCTGTGTAGTTCTGCAGTCCACTGACATGCAGACTCTGGGCCAGATTCTCGTATGAAATATGACGGCGTATCTCCATATACGCCGTCGTATCTCTGTATTTGCGCCTGGGTACCTATGTGACTGATTCTTAGAATCAGTTACACATAGATTTGGCGTAGATCAGACTGGCGTAAGTCACTTACATCATCGGATCTTAGATTCAATTCTACGCTGGCCGCTAGGTGGCGTTTCCGTTGATTTCTGCGTCGAATATGCAAATGAGCTAGATACGCGTATTCCCGAACGTATTTGCGCCCCGTCATCGTAGTTTACGTCATTTGCGTAAGCGTAAGGTTACCCCTGCTATATGAGGGGTAACCTTGCATAGGTTCGGCGTACGCCATGTTAAGTATGGACTTCGGGACAGCGTCGTGTTTTTCCGTCGTTTACGTTGTTTGCGTAAGTGACGTTCACGTCGGTTTGATTGACTTTTTGCGACGTCATTTGGAGTTTGCGCACTGGGCTACGTTTACGGTCGGCGCATGTGCAGTTCGTTCGGCGTGGGGCGCGCTTAATTTAAATACAAGATGCCCCTACATTTCCAATTTGAATTACGCGGGGATACGCCGGGCCATTTACACTACGCCCCTGCAAATTACAGAGCAAGTGCTTTGAGAATACGGCACTTGCGTCTGTAAGTTGCGGTGGCATAGTGTAAATAGGATACGCCGGCAGGTACCTGAATCTGGCCCTCTGTGTTAGTTTTTGCTCACTTTTCATAGTGACAGAGACTCTCACTATTACAATATATATATATATATATATATATATATATATATATATATTGTGAATTTAACTGTTTGTCTGGATCTCAACTTTAACCATAGTGATTATTCTGTGTATGTATATATATGAGATTTTTGACCTGGAAAGGGGTTTTATTTCTGTTTATCCAATCTTGACATTTGAGGCACATGCACACCAGTACATTGTGATAATGCACTGTAAAACATGTTTTACCGGGCATTGCTGCAAATGCTCAATGACCTATGTTTCATTTTAAATAGCAACACACTAACAGCACACTTGTCTTGTAAAGTACCACAGTGCCAAGATATAAATGATCTGTGGTCATACTCTACATTAGGATAGGAAGTAACAGAACTACGTGGGCATGTTAGGTGCAGTTTACCTCATCTACATAATACACAAGCATCATAATAGGAATCTGAGACCACCCTAATGGCCTTATCCTTTGAGACCTACAGGCTAACACTTCTCAACATTTGTTTTTTTTCTCTTCTATTTATTTCCTTTTTCTCTCCTCCCTTTCATTGCCTTCTCCTTTTCTTTCTTCTATATTTTTTCTCCCAGTCCTTTCTTCCTTTGAACTTCCTTCCCTTCAACATCCTCCTTTCTATCCACGCATCCTCCCATTTATCAAAATTATGCCCCACCTTCACTATAACATCACACAACCCATATTACACTCACCGTTCTTATTTTTGGTATTGGACTACATCACAATTCTGACAAGGAGCAGATATTATGTTTTCTTCTATTACTCTTTAACCACTTGCCAACCTGCTACAATAGACAAAGGCACAGTCCTGCTGTGGGGTAACATGTGCAGGCACAATCATGGAGTGGGCTGCATCCTCCGTTACCTGGGTACAGATGTGATCACAATGCAACCACATGATCACTATGTCAACATAGCTGTTGTGAATGAATCTCATTCCTAACAGTTCTGCTTATTATTCCAGTGAGCTGTGATTGACCCACAGCTATCACACGGTTGCTGGGCCAATCACAGAACCCTGTACCATGTGATTAGCTGTAGCCAATCACAGATTACTAGATCACTAGTAATCGCAGGTGTCATGAATGTAACACATTCTTGACAGTTGAAAACATTGCTGATACAATGAACATTGTAACAACAATCAAAGTGTAAAGAAATCAAAATCCCTAATCAACCCTCCAGAGTAGTACAGTGTTAATATGGTGATGCTAGACTAATCGAATGAAAGTATGGAAAAAATTGTAAAACATATTTTAAAATATTAAAAAAATTGAATAAAAAAATATTTACATACTATCACCAATCAGTGTCCCTGATCACTGCAACACCAATAATGTTTACTCTGTACTGTAAAACAAAATGTGTGGAAAAAAAACTATTTTATTGAATTTCTTAATTTTCCAAAAATGTGTGACAAAAAATTATTAAAATTACTTAAAAGCTCACCACTACTGTTCTGACATTTTAATGGCCTCATGAAATGGTATAGGCAGTCAGTGCAGGATTGATTCATTTTCAAATATACACTAAATTACCAAAATTATTGGGATGCCTGCCTTTGCACGCACATGATCTTTAATGACATTCTAGTCTTAAGCCCCGTACACACGGTAGGACTATTGGCCAACCAACTTCAAAATCTGCAACTTTTCGAATTTGTCCGACCGTGTGTACGAGGTTTGTAAAGACATGGATGAGCAAGTTTGGGGTAGAGTAACTTGACTGGCCTGCACAGAGTTCGGACCTAAACCCGATAAAACACCTTTGAGATGAGCAGAGACTGCGAGTCAGGTCTTCTCATCCACATCAGTGCCTGACCTCACAAATGCACTTCTGGAAGAATGGTCAAACATTCCCATAGACACACTTATAAACTTATGGACAGCCTTCTCAGAATAGCTGAAGCTATTATAGCTGCAAAAGGTGGGCCAGCTCAGTATTAAACCCTACGGACTAGGACAGGGATGCCATTAAAGTTCATGTGCGTGTGCAATCCATCTCAATACTTTTTGTAGTATAGTGTATATACCATAGTTTGTAGGTGCTATAATTTTCATAAAAACAATTAATATACACTTTTTGGGATTTTTTTTTACCAAAACCATGTAGCAGTATACAATTTGAACAAAATGTATGAAAAAATTAGATTTTTTTGATTGATAAAAGGGAAATAGGAAATTTTTGTTTTTTTGATGAAATGCCTTTAAAATAAACCTCTATTTGTGTATAAAAAAAATATATAAATTTCACTATCATACAGTGTTGCATGACCATGCAATTTCCAGTAAAAGTAACGCAGTACCAAATAGCAAAACATGGCCTGGTCATGAAGGGGTAAAACCTTTCACAGCTTAAAGTGGTTGTAAACAGTTTTTATTTACTGTTACCTATTGGTAAACCTAGACTAACGCTTACCTATAGAAGGTGGAAATATCTCCTAAACGTGCGCCTTTTAGGCCGCGTACACACGATCAAATCTGTCTGCTGGAAATGGTCTGCTAGACCGTCCCAGCAGACAGATTCGATCGTGTGTACGGGCGAGCCGATGGATTTGGCCACCCGACAGATTTCAAAGCATGCTTTGAAATCTATCGGGTGGGAACCCGTACGCCCGACATGTTGCTGGTTAGTACACTTACCAGCAGACATGTCGTCTCGCACCGGCGCCGAATGGATTCGGCGCATGCGCGGAAGTGTTTTACTTCCTGGTGCGGTGACGTGGCGGCGTCAGCGTCACCGCCACGTCACTGCCACGTCAGCGCGCCGTCTGCTGGCGGGGATTTTGGTTTGCTCGTGTGTACACGCGAGCAAACCAAAATCCAAAGAGACAGATTTGTTCAAATCGGTCGGTCCGACCGATTTGAACAAATGAATTGCCTCGTGTGTACGAGGCCTCAGGAGACATTTCACTTGTAGTGCGCCAATGTCGTCATCGGCGCATGCGCTGTGAAGAAACGGACCTCTGTATGTATCTGCGTGGGAGTGATGTCACGCGGCTCCGGACAGTCACAGAGCCAGAATCCGTGGCCACGGAAGGAAGAGCGGTGAAGATGGATGTGACCTGCACAGGGGACAGCGCAGGCTTACTTTGCAGGTAAGTGTCACATAATGGGCTAGTATGCATTGCGGGGGGGGGGTTATTGAGAATAAATTTTGTAACAGGATTATGCTATAAAGTTTGTCTCTATTATGTCTTGAGAGAGATTGTGATGGGAGGAGGACCCTGCACCAAGTGGGACTTCATGGAAACAAAGATGTCTTTGATAAAAGGCGTTTGATTTTTAGAGATCTGTTGAGTGCAATATCTAAGGGGAGCGGATTACACAAGGTATGGTGACTGGATTTATGTATTCAATCATTCATATCATCCTCACAGAGATCAGAGCGAAGGAATTGCTCCAATAGCCTTATAACTAACATGGTGGAATATACCTTGAACTGTTTGGATTCTCAAGGTGTGCAATACACTGGAGGAGTGCTGCTAATGCTGCAATAACTGAATATGTTTTGAAGCATAAATGTAAAATGTTGGTTATTTCTTAATAGCAGCAGCTAATGGTGCAACAAATTATTTTGTTGTTCATTTTACATTTACATGAGCTCTGGGATTGGTGATATATCTGCCTTTATTTTTCTTGTAACAGTGCTGACATGTAATCAGTTATGACACTAGCCATTTGATGATTTGACAGTTAAGTTGAGAACACAAGAATTTGTGACAGTTATCATTTACGGCATGCCTTGATTGTAACTGTTTAGGGAAGCAGTTGAATTAAACCCTCCTATAGTTTGCAGCCGTGAAGGCTGCCATCTTGGCTAGGGATGAGTTTTGCATTCGATACAAACGTATGTTCGACTCGAACATTGTCTGTTCGTACGTTCGACGAAATTCGAACAAAAGCAGTCTTTCGCGCCAAATTCGAGTGACGCAAAACGGCCCACTGCATTGCGCACTGATGATTGTCCCGCATGCTTGGCCAATCACAGCGCGCAAAAACGAAGAGCCATTAAAGGCCAAAGCCTGGGTGGCTTTGGCCAATTATGGCTCAGGGCTTTAGCACACGCCCCACACTATAAAATGCCGCCTACTGGGCGGCCTCGTGTAGTGTGTTCCGGCTTGTTAATGAGAGCAGTCAGAGAGACAGAGAGATTGTCTTTTTATATAGCTAGATAGAGCAGGCAGACAGGCTAGTAATTTTAGCTTAATTTACAGTGTGTAGAGAATATATATACATCCCTAGCAGTTGTACATATATTTATACACTGTATAGCTTAGATAGATCAGTTCTTCCTAATTTACTGGCAGGCAGGTGATTGTGCTATTTAAAGACGTTATCACACGTATAGACACCCAGCAGGTACAATATTTAAAGGAATTTTATTTTAATTTTTTTAATTTAAGCATCAATAAAATCACTGCTCCTGGAGCAGTGATTTTAATAATGTTTAAATAAAAAAAAATGAAAGATTCCTTTAAATATTGTACCTGCTGGGTGTCTATAGTTTGCCTGTGAAAACGTCTTTGAGAACCAGGGTCTTGCCCGAGGGAACATGTATCAATGGAAAAACAAGTTTTAAAAACGGTCGTTCTTTCAGGAGTCCTGAAAAAAATACAGTTTTTAAAAAAAATTCCATTGATACATGTTCCCTTGGGCAAGACCCGGGTTCTTAAAGACGTTTTCACAGGCAAACTATAGACACCCAGCACTGCAGGTACAATATTTAAAGGAATTTTTCATTCTTTTTTTTTTTATTTAAACATTATTAAAATCACTGCTCCTGGACCAGTGATTTTAATGATGCTTAAAAAAAAAAAAATTCCTTTAAATATTGTACCTGCTGGTTGTCTATAGCTTGCCTGTGAAAACGTCTTTGAGAACCCGAAGGAACATGTATCAATGGAAAAAAGTTTTAAAAACGGTCACTTTTTTAGGAGTCCTGCTCCTGAAAAAACAACCATTTTTTAAACTTTTTTCCATTGATGCATGTTCCCTGGGGCAAGACCTGGGTTCTCAAAGACGTTTTCCAACAATAACTTGAATATTGGTCTTTAAAATGAGCGTTTTTGAATTCGAACGTTTGAGTCCCATAGATTTCAATGGGGTTCTAAATGTTCGCGCGAATAGTCGGTCTGTTCGACGGTTCTGGTGCTCGGCTCATCCCTAATCTTGGCCTTAGTTTGATCTTTAACTTCAATGGTGCTGCAAATGTGATCAGTTATGACACCAACCAGTTGATTGTTTGGCAGTTTCCTTGAGAGCAAAACGAATGCAACCTGTACATTACCAGCACATGGCAGGAATGTAACTGTTTTTTGAAACTGTTAAGATGGGTTTAGTTATGCTTTAAATTTATTGTGTTTAGCCTCACTTTAAGGTGATTAGTTACTATACATAGCTGCATCAGATTCTGTCTTCAGATTCAGATTCTGTCTTCTTTATTTTTAGTGAATTCCTCACATTCTACCTTGTAACTTTCATAGGTTTTAAAAATGAAAAAGCAACTCTGGCTGCTATGGTCTCAGGCACTTTCCCTCATGGACCCAGCCATCAATCCTATTCAGCCAGATGGGTGTTTTCTAGTTTCGGGAGGATGTCCAGGTATATCCTCCAGGCTCAGGCAGACAGTGGTGCGCCCAGGTACCATGTGCTCGCTGTCACCAATCACAGCGATCACATGATAACATGCAAACATAGCTGTCATGACTGGCTTTCATTAATGACAGCTT
The DNA here is from genome assembly GCA_029574335.1 of Rana kukunoris. Lineage (NCBI taxonomy): Eukaryota > Metazoa > Chordata > Amphibia > Anura > Ranidae > Rana > Rana kukunoris. Next base: position 115,514,346 of record CM056053.1, on the reverse strand, counting down.
GCTTACTATTGGGATCTCTGTGATTGATCACAGTGATCACATAGTACAAGGCCATTCACAGTGGCACTGTATCATGTGATAGCTGTAGCCAATCAATTACAATAGTAAACTAGCTGTTATGAATGAAAGCCATTAATGACACCTAAAACGATTGCTATTACAGTGATCATCACTGCAACAAGTAGTGCAGTGTCACTATGTTGATACTGCACTACTGTGATAAAAGTATGTAAAAATAAATAAATAAATAATACAAATTAAAAAAATATATATATAAAAAGTCTTTAAATGTTTAAAAATATATTTTTTTCTGCTTACTTTTATCAGTCAGCGTCCCTAATCACTACCACCCACTCAAAGTGTCCCTTATCACGCGGCACCAGTCATGTTGTCCCTGATCACTGCCACACCAGTTACAGTATCCCTGATTACCACCACACTAGTCATATTTTCTCTAATCACTGCCAGACCAGTTACAGAGTCCCTGATCACCGTCACACCTGTTACGGTATCCCTGGTCACTACCACATAGGTCCCGGTGTCCCTGTTAACTGCCACACCAGTCATATTGTCCCTAATCATGCCACATCAGTTACATTGTCTCAGATCACCAGTCATATTGCAGTAACACAGCAGTAACAGTGTCCCTGATTATTGCCACAGCAGTCATTGTGTCACCAGAGGGACTTGTTTACATATGCAAAGCTCTTTGAAGTGCCACCCATGGTCTGTTCAGTCTTTAGAGAGCATTTGACAGGCAGTGAGGAGGCACTGTATTAACTCCTCAACACCCGATTTAACCCCTTGGACCTCGCACAAGCAACCCTTATTCACTTGAATGGGTCAGGATTGCCAGGTGTAAGAGGATATAATTCCTCCCACAGCTATGAAGCTAAGCACCACAGCCATGGCAGGTGTACAACTCCAGCCACTGCTTCTGCAGCTAAAGTCAGTAGTGGTTGAGGGAGGTAAAACCAAGGCTCAACTGCATGATTTTGACATCCACCACAGAAAAATTGAGTCACCGTCACCTCAAAAAGAACCACATTACTAAGATGCCATTGTGGCATCTAAACAGTCAGAATCAAACTCGTTAAGTTGTATTAAAATATTTTATTACAAAAATGACTTACCAATACAAATCAAATAAAAAATATAAACACCTTACACCCACTGCTTCTGCTAGATAATGCTGACTTAGCTAAAAGCACATTGGGGCTGGTTTACAAAAACTGGAGAGAGCAAAGTCTAGTGCAGCTCTGCATAGAAACCAATCACGTTCTAGATTTTATTGTCAAAGCTTAATTAAACAAACTGAAGTTAAAAGCTGATTGGCTACCATGCACAGTTGAACCAGGTTTTGCGCTCTCCAGCTTTAGTAAATGAACCCGGACACCGATGAATACATGCTTGAAGAGAGATCTCACCATATTGTGTGCACATGGCCTCACTCAATCCAAGTTACGCTTTAGAAGAAAGCATAAACAGTATATTTCTATATTCAAACTTTCCAAACGTGGGTAAATAATTGCCTCTAGGGACAATGCATATTAATTAAGCTGCATCATCTCATACATTATTATAGGCATACCCCACTTTTAAGTACAAAATAAAACAATATGCATGGTCCCCAAAGGGAAGAGAGAGAGGGGGGATCTCGTACATTTGCAACGCTCAAGTCCTTAAACAGGAGAATTAAAAATGTCCTGCGCAGAAAGGGGGGTAAAATTGTCTGGTACAGGCATACCCCGCTTTAAGTACACTCACTTTACATACACTCGTGAGTAAGGACATACCCACGAGTGTATGTAAAGTGCCTTACAAGTACTGTAAAGACATTTTGAAGCCGCGGTAAAAGGAGCTGAAGCTCTGAGAGCATAGCCCACCCTGTCCAGTGTGCCCCTGAAACACCCACAACAGCCCCTGAGACCTCAACTACAGCCCCTGACCCCCCACGACACCCTAGAAGTGAAAAAAGGTATTGTTTCCCTTTAACCACTTGCTTACTGGGCACTTAAACACCCTTCCTGCCCAGAGCAATTTTCAGCTTTTAGCACTCTCACACTTTGAATGACAATTACTCAGTCATGCAACACTGTACCTAAATGATTTTTTTTTGTCCTTTTCTTCCCACAAATAGAGCTTTCTTTTGGTGGTATTTGTTCACCTCTGGGTTTTTATTTTTTGCGCTATTAATAAAAAAAGACCGAATTTTTTAAAAAAAATGATTTTTTCTTAGTTTCTGTGATAACATTTTGCAAATTATTTCTTCAAAAATTTTGGCCACAATTTATACTGCTACATGTCTTTGATAAAAAATAACCCAACATTTTTCGAAATTATTTGGTCTGTGTGAAAGTTTTAGGCCTCGTACACACGATCAAATCTGTCTGCTGGAAACGGTCGGCCCGACCGTCAAAATGTGGGTCATTTCGGGGAGGGCACTGGGTATTGTCATTGTAGTGTAGGAATCTCATGATCAATTGATATCTGGTCCTGGGCATTTTTGAGGAAAAGATGGGCATGCGGATTGACAAATATGGTAGTTGGTTTTTATGGTTTAGTCCCATACAGAATATGAGGCCCACGTTTTTTTTAAACTCTTCCACTGTTATGGCTCTCCACTTGAAGGGACGGGCATAATAGGATGTGGGGTTACTGGAAATAAATTGTTCTGCATAAAGATTGAACTGGGTCACAATTGAGGCAAGCATGTTGTCAGTTAAAATTTAATTAAAAAAGTCAATCGGGGCAAAATTTTCTGTGTCCACCTGGACTCCTGGCTGGGCAGTGAAAGGGGGAATGTTGGCTTCTCCTGAATTAGAAGGAAGCCACAAAGGGTACTGAAGGGAATAGGGAAGGCTGGCATTGTGTGCTTCTGTACCTTTAAGGAGGGGTGGCTCCCCTTCAGTCCACCTGCCCCTATCTATCCATTAAAATGCATGTGCCTCCATTGTGAGGACACTCACTGTTAGTGTTAGGACCACAGAATTATGGGGTGCCTTGGCGCGGCTCTGTGGCTCACGCATGCGTTTGCAAATGCGTGCGGACAAAACCCCTGTTTTTAACGCACATTGTTAGACAGGTTAATTGGTTGTTCTGCTAGCTGGTCGGTAAGTAGGCTTGGTTATTCCCTGGGCATTCCCCAGGTTCTTGTTGTTATCTGCTTTAGCCTTCCATTGCTACTTACTGTGATTGCCAGCCATAGATGGGGGCGGTGGATACGTTTTGTTTCACCTGTGGTGTTAATTTTGGTCCAGCAGTGCACCAACACCTTTGCAGCCATTGTGCTATATGCTGGGTGCTTGGTGTGCTTCTGTACCTTTAAGGAGGGGTGGCTCCCCTTCAGTCCACCTGCCCCTATCTATCCATTAAAATGCATGTGCCTCCATTGTGAGGACACTCACTGTTAGTGTTAGGACCACAGAATTATGGGGTGCCTTGGCGCGGCTCTGTGGCTCACGCATGCGTTTGCAAATGCGTGTGGACAAAACCCCTGTTTTTAACGCACATTGTTAGACAGGTTAATTGGTTGTTCTGCTAGCTGGTCGGTAAGTAGGCTTGGTTATTCCCTGGGCATTCCCCAGGTTCTTGTTGTTATCTGCTTTAGCCTTCCATTGCTACTTACTGTGATTGCCAGCCATAGATGGGGGCGGTGGATAAGTTTTGTTTCACCTGTGGTGTTAATTTTGGTCCAGCAGTGCACCAACACCTTTGCAGCCATTGTGCTATATGCTGGGTGCTTGGTGTGCTTCTGTACCTTTAAGGAGGGGTGGCTCCCCTTCAGTCCACCTGCCCCTATCTATCCATTAAAATGCATGTGCCTCCATTGTGAGGACACTCACTGTTAGTGTTAGGACCACAGAATTATGGGGTGCCTTGGCGCGGCTCTGTGGCTCACGCATGCGTTTGCAAATGCGTGCGGACAAAACCCCTGTTTTTAACGCACATTGTTAGACAGGTTAATTGGTTGTTCTGCTAGCTGGTCGGTAAGTAGGCTTGGTTATTCCCTGGGCATTCCCCAGGTTCTTGTTGTTAAAGGCTGGCATGGGACCTAACCCTTTGGGACTGAGGTGACACCCCACTGGTACGTAACCTTGCTTGCTGAGGTATTGGGGTTCTGGTGGATGGCACATCGGTTCTGGTGGATGGCACAGCGGTGCTGGTGGATGGCACTGCCTCCTTAGCAATACGCCTTCGTCTGGCAGGTGGACCCTCCTACTCTTCTTCTTCTTCTTCCTCTTCCTCCTCCTCTTCCTCCTCCTCTTCCTCCTCCTCCTCTGAGGATGTCTCTGCTCCACTGCTAACTTTTGGCTCGTAGTTAACGTCAGATTCGTTGTCTGAATTTTCAGGGGAATCTGAATCGCAGAGCTCCCCGTTGCTCCCGTCAGCTGCAATAATTTCATACGCCTCCTCAAGTGAAAATGATCTTTTAGCCATTGTTGGCACTGATGACACTGACAGGTGGCGCTGATGGCAGGTAGCACTAATGGCAGCTGGCACGGACAGATGGCACGGGCAGATGGCACAGATGGCACTGATGGCAGATGGCACTGATGGCACGGGCAGATAGCACTAATGGCAGATGCCACTGATGCCAGATGGCACTGATGGCAGATGGCACTGATGGCAGATGGCACGGGCAGGTGGCACGGGCAGGTGGCACAGGCAGGTGGCACAGGCAGGTTGCACGGGCAGATAGCACTGATGGCAGATGGCACTGATGGCAGATGGCACTGATGGCAGGTGGCACAGGCAGGTGGCACAGGCAGGTGGCACTGATGGTAGATTGCACTTGCAGGTGGCACTGATGGTAGATTGCACTGGCAGGTGGCACTAATGGCAGATTGCACTGATGGCAGATGGCACGAGCAGGTGGCACTCACGGCAGATGGCAGGGGCAGGTGGCACTGATGGCAGGGGCAGGTGGCACTGATGGCAGGGGCAGGTGGCACTGGGGGCAGATGGCACTGATGGCAGGGACAGGTGGCACTGATGAGAATGCACTGGCAGGTGGCACTGGCTGTTTGCACTGGCAGGTGGCACTGGCAGAGACTGTGGCACTGTTTTTAACTTTTTTTTTTCTTTTTACTCACTTAGTTTTTTGGTGTCACTCTTTCTCTCCTCACACGCTGTGTGTGAGGAGAGAAAGCCGGCAAAGAGAGATGATCTCATTTGTTTACATTTGAGATCATCTCTCATTGGACAGCGGGATCGAGTGCTGAATGGCCTCTGCGATTGGCCATTCAGCACGATCTGTGATTGGCTGTGTCCAAGGGACACGGCCAACACAGTTTTTCCTCAATGCACGCCCGCGGGACGCGCAGGGAGCGGGAAAGGTTGTCACGTCCAAAGACGTCAACCCATTGTGTACTTAAAAGTGGGGTATGCCTGTATTCAGGTTGTAAACTGCCCCACCCCCCTCGCCCTGGACTCCATATAATGACTCTCCATACCCTTTTCTTCTACCACTAAAGGGAGAATAGTCCAAGGAAGACCTGTGAAATCATTGAACTAGGCCAAAGAAACCTACTAAAAATTGACATATATAAAAAAAATCTCTTTGCTGTGGTGGTGCTCCAAGATAAGTTACAAAGTGTGAAGAGGGACAGTGCCTAACTGTAATTATAGCCTTTGATCGTAAGATATGAGTCCTATTTTTAACAAGTTTGGTCACAGAAATGTTTTGCCAAATAATGATGAGTCGGAAAATTCAAGATCCTAATGTAATTCCTTATAATCGGGAAACGATAGAAGGAAAAACAATTTGATGGATCAAAATGAAAGTTAATCAGCCATGGGAGTCAGACTTGTACACATAATAAAGCTGATTATAGGCAGCTAATCAGGTATAATCTGTTCAACATTCAGGCTAGTGTGGACATAGTTACTGTATGATAATAACACACTCTAGTTACTTTGCAAAGGAAATATTCTTTTAGCTGTTACATATAATATTCCATTTTCATAAACCACCACAACATTGGAATTGGCATACAGCAGAGCAAAATTGTAAGAGTAATTAAACCTGATATGCATGCTGATTTACTACTAATCACCCCAATAACTTTAACATGGTAATGTATTTTCAAAGGTAATTTTAAGCTGTTTTAAAGCTTTCATTAACATTTTACCTGGTGTTATCACATCCTGTTACATAGTAAAAATGCCCTGTTCTTCTCTCCTAATTGTTATCCTGCACTGTCACCCTATCATAAATACTTCCAGTGCAGTTGACAAGTGGTTGTTTCAACACACAATACACAAACATGATCGTCCATATTTACAACCAGCAAACTTACATGCCATAATGCTGTTGCTGGTGCTTACAGTAAAGAGGAACTTTACTCAAAACAACTTGAAAGGAACATGCATTCCACATTAATAAATATGCTACCAAAATTAGTGTGTGCTGTAAATTGCCACGCTGCTGCAGCCCAGAGCCCCTGAAAAGCAGTAAATCACAAAGTGGAACTAAACCCATTGATTTATTAGTTTTAAAAAAAAAGTTATATTCCTGGAATGCCGGGATTGCTAACTGTCACATTTGTTTGTGTCCTCAACCAAACTCTCAAACCATAAAATGTCTGGTTCCATAACTAATCACATGTGCAGCACTATGGCAGTTGTATATCAAACAAAGTAAACAATAGGAGAAATTATTCTGGTTTAAGGCTGTTAGCAGATCAGCCTCTACTACAAAAAATAGAGAGCAACTGAGCATGTGAGATGGTGTGTTACTGGATTTTACACAGTATAATGCTATGCATGCTATGCATGAACCTATCCACTGCATATAGGGGGTGGATGGAGAGAGGGGGAGACGCCCAAGCACCCCTAATGGACGGGCCGGCACTGCAAGTGACAGTCATAACCAGGATATATAGAGTATAGAGCGAGTTCATTTCCACAGTGGGGATATAGACAATATTAAAACTTGTCAGGGGCCAACTCCTCACAAAGCTAAAATAAAGATTTGGCTGTAAATACATTTTAAAGGAGCTCTCTGTTTTTCTCAGATGTTTTAAATTCATTTCAGTTTGTCCATCCAAAAATCCCTTGCCCTTTGTTCTTCTCTACAGGTGCCAACATCTGAGGTTTTGAAAATATCCCCCATGCAAGCATTGGGAGCTGCTATATTGTCTCTTACATCGGCATCCCCAATACCCACAGATCTGTCATTGGGCAGCTGGATGTATGATCGTGTGAACACAGCCTCTGGTATGCAGGAAATGTTTGAGGGAATTAGATAGTATACATTTGAATACTGCTCTACACATTCCATCAAGGAAGGCTCTAAACACACAGCATTTTGCAAAAATAATAGCTTTAATATTATTGTTACTATACTATGCTCATGGCATCATGTGTTATAAAAAAAAATGTGCCAATCTGTACCTTATGTCAGAGCACTCACTACACCCTTTGGCTCTCTACTGCCCAGCTGACAGCTATAGTGGGCGGGGCCAAGCACTCCCGCTGACATCAGGGAGTAGGAGAGGAGAGAGTGTCAAGGAGTGCTGTGAGCCCGGAAGTCTATCTGAGAAAAGGTATAATCTGCATTTTTTTATACACTACAGGCGCAGGGACACAGCATTTTATAACAGATGGGATGGCATGCTTATAGTATACGGAAACAAATCTCCTGCACTCCGGTATTTTTTACTATGGGGTAGTGTGATCCAATTAAAAGGTATCTTCCAAAGTCTTGTAGCCCTCCTCAGAATCGTGGGTTTCTTATAGTATAGCTATGAAAGCAGCAGGAGGGGAGGTGTCAGGAAAGGTCCCCCCCGCTGGTGATACTGCCTGATATTTGCGCTGCAGTACTGGCCTCCACCAGTGGGGGTTCTTGGCAGTATGGAGCAGACAGCCCTTCCTGCGCTCAGCTGTAACCTGAACTCAATTAACATCTCTATTTATACTCGGCGAGCTCAAGCAGAGCTCGCCCTGGTATCGTCATATCTTCCAGACCTGAGCCTGTATCCTGACCCTGTCTTTTGGATCCTGATTCTGAGCCTTGTTCCTGTTCCGTGATTCTGATCCTTGATCCTGATCCCTGCCTGGACTTTTCCGCCCTGTTTCCTGGTTCCTGTCTCCCCTGGATTCTTACCCCGCAGCTTGTCCATCCATCCGCTCCCTGCTCTGTTCTGTCCCCTTCCTCACCCATCTGCTGACATTCCACGTGTATGACCTCGGCCTGGCTTGGTTTACGAATACGGTATCTCCCGTTGATTGTATATACTGTTTGCTGTTTATTGCACTGGTTGTCCCCACTTGTTTTGTAAATAAACACAATTTTACTTCACTACTCACATTGTTGGTCTCCTCTGTGCAGTCACACAGTACTGATCTATTAGCTCTCCTGACAGGAGGATATGGAGTGGGTGGAGCTGACAGGCAGGCAGGAGAAGGGGGAGGGCACAGGAGAGCAGAGAGGAGAGCTGCAGCTGATGGAGGCATGTAAACTGACCACAATGTCAGGGCTCAGCAGCCATGATAAACCTAGGGAATAAAATGGCGGTCATTGCAACTTTTTATCTTGCACAGTATCTGCGCAATAATTTTTCAAACACCTTTTTTTGGGGAAAAAAAATGGTTTCATGAATTAAAAAATAACAAAACAGTAAAGTTAGCCCAATTTTTTTGTAAAATATGAAAGATGATGCTAAGCAGAGTAAATAGATACCTAACATGTCACATTTTAAAATTGCGCATACTCATGGAATGGTGCCAAACTTTGTTACTTAAAAATCTCCATAGGCGTGGATATCCCCTCTCGCTGCCTATAAGAAAGATCAAGCGGTGATTGTTCTTATGGTGCGCAGAATCGCCACCGGCAAACAATGATATCTGGATGATGCCTCTAGCTGCAGGCATCATTCAGATATCCCCTCACAAAGCCCAGGATGCCATATGACATCCATCCGGGATGGGAGATCCCCTCTGTGGACGTGATATGACTATGGACCGGTACAGAAGTGGTTAATAGCAAATTCATTGATGGCACTTCACATTACTGATTTTATGCATGAATCAAAGGTTTGGTGACAGGGTCTCTTTCAAAATTAGAATCAACAGCAATAATTAACAAGTATACAGAATGTTGATAATAATGATGATTATTGGGCTACATTTACACTACTGCATGAGAAGTGTTGTACTTTTCCTTTAATTATTGAACAGTTAGCACACACTGGCCCCACCAGCTGGCACAGTGGATGGTTGCTTAATCCAATCAGGCAAACGAATTGTCTAATTTTCTGTCTGTAAGCCCAAACTGGGCTGCAGAAGTGAAGCATGATTTCACTCCCGCCGGCAGTCCAAATTTCGGCCACGGTTACAGATACATCTGTGCAGATAAATTGCGGGCCGAAATCGCAAAAAGTAGTACAGAATCTACTTTTTTAAATTGGTGTAGCATCGCAGATGTGGCGTCGCACCGATTAGGACTGTGTCAATGCCGCTGATTTGACACGCGATTTGAACCAGGGCTCAGAGTTGGCCACTCAGTTCCTTCAGAGATGCACAAATGCAACCAAACTGTAGTAACATTGTAAAGTTCTATCCGTAATGTCACTAGACCTCTATATAAAAGTGTCCATTGCAGGCTCAGCTTATCACATAGCCTAAGCTCACTTAATTTCTATAAAAAAAAACATCAAAAGATATACATTCACTAAATACTAATTTAATAATTCCCTTGCAGTATTACATATCAATATAGTTATGCCTACTAAACACAGTAGTCATGGGTGCAATTCTAATAACACGGTGCAAATTCTAAAGCAATCTAGACATGGGTGGAAAGAAAAATAATGGAATTGACCTTAACAAAGCTTACGAAAGTGCTTGAGCTACAAACACTAAGCAATATCTCCAATAATACAAATAATACATCTACACTATCACTCAAATCTTTTGAATTACTTAGCTGTAGGGATGAGCCGAATACCCCTGGGTTCGGTTCGCATCAGAACCTGCGAACAGACCAAAAGTTTGTGTGAACTTTAGAACCCTGTTAAAGTCTATGGGACTCGAACGTTTGAAATCTAAAGTACTAATTTTAAAGGCTAATATGCAAGTTATTGTCCTCAAAAGTGTTTGGGGACCCTGGTCCTGCCCCAGGGGTGTGTTTGGGGACCTGGGTCCTGCCCCAGGGGACATGTTTCAATGCAAAAAAAGTTTTAAAAAATGGCAGTTTTTTCAGGAGCAGTGATTTTAATAATGCTTGAAGTGAAACAGTAAAACTAAAATATACCTTTACATTTCGTACCTAGGGGGGTGTATAGTATGCCTGTAAACTAGCGCTTGTTTCCTGTGCTTAGAACTGTCCCTTAAACTTTTTTTTGCATTGATACATGTGCCCTGGGGCAGGATCCAGTTCCCCAAACACTTTTTATTACAATAACTTGCATATAAGCCTTTAAAATTAGCACTTTAGATTTCAAACGTTCGAGTCCCATAGACTTTAACAGGGTTCTAAAGTTCACACGAACTTGCCGCGAACACCCCAAATAGTTCGCTGTTCGGCGAACAGGCAATGTTCGAGTCGAACATGAGTTCTACTCGAACTCAAAGTTCATCCCTACTTAGCTGCTGCAAACACTGAAAAGTATTTCTTTTTCAATAATTTTTATTGAATTTTAAAGTATGATGAATAACAAATGGTATCATAAAGGTAATCAAGAGAGAATATAGAATAGAACAGAATATGACATCTCAATCGCATTGTAACACAATTATAGTATAGCTACATCAAAATACAGAGATACATTTTTTCTCAGGTACCATAGTGAGAAGTGACTTTCCCAGGGATCTAGGTGGTCTCCAGGATGAAGAAATTGTGAGGAAATCATAAGGAGGGTCAGGGTCGAGGGGAGGGGAGAGGACCTCCTAGGCACCCCTACGGGGTCAAGCTGTGCCCCTTCAGGAGGGTCTCCCAGCCCTACCCCGCCCCCCCATGAGGTCAAATCTCAAGAGTCATGAAATTGTGCAGAAAAGAGGTGTCTGGTGTTAAGGGGTTGTAGAGTTAAAAGGTTAGAAAAGAGGAGATAAGAGAGGTGAGAAGGTTCTAGAGGAGTAAAGAAAAGGTAAAAGAAAGAATGGGAAGGGGGAAAGAAGAGAGTGTAAACATGAATAAAACCAAAAACATATGTAAAACTACAATAGGATCCACTTCCGTGCTTAATCAATAACTTCTGATTAATAGCTATTAAAACCCTGGGATAAACAAGTTACTTTAATTCAATCAGGGCTTGCTGTGTACCACTCAGTCCACGATCTCCACCGCTCTTTGGATTGAATATATTTGCCTTGGGATGCTGCGAACATCAGTTCGTAGCCTATGTGGGTGTTGGTTATGGTAATGATTTCCTGCATTGTAGGGGCCTTCTGGTCTTTCCAGTGACGGGTGATGGCCAGTCTGGTGCTTAGCAACACTTGGGATACCAATATTCTAACTGATTTTGGGATAGAATTCATTCCCAAGGACAGGACTGCTAGCCCTGGGGTCTGTGGGATAGATACTTGTATTATCTGTGTGATCAGGGAGAAGACGTCGTGCCAAACAGGCCGTATTTGTGGACAGTCCCATAGAATGTGAAATAAAGTTCCCACTTGTCCACATCGTCTCCAACAAAGCGATGACGTCTGGGGACTAAATCTCGAGATCCTATACGGTGTTAAGTACCACCGCAGGAGTATTTTTTGATATTGTTCCCAGAGGTTAACGCTCTTGGTGGAGGTATATGTAATTTGTAGAGTTTGCTGCCACTGTTCCTGGGTGTATGATGTACCAAAGTCTTTTTCCCACGCTTCTACGTTAGATGTTTTTTCAAACAATAATTTATTGCCTAAGGTATTGTAAAATAGAGAAATACCTCTGATGTTGGTGGTTTGTTTTGTAAAATATAAGGCTGCCTTCCATGGGATTTGTATGGCAAGGGGCGGGTTGGTCCCAAGAAAGTGATGTATTCGCACGAACGGGAAATACTCCGTCTCTCCCAGGCCAAATTCTATTTGGAGTGATCTAAAGGTCTTTCTACTGGGACCTATCATCAAATCTGAGATATGGGTTATTCCCATTTTGACCCATGGAGCTACATTTATGTCCAATAGGACACCATTCAGGGATGAAAGTGGTAGTGGAATGGACGTCAAAGTATGATATTTCTGGGGTATTTTAGTTAGGGTAATCCAGGCTTCAAGTGAGGCTGTCATCGTGGGAGATATGCCCCCCTGGGGTTTAGATATTAATACAGATGCCATCAATAAATCATGAAGGTTGTTGTGGGTGGTTTGGAGTTCTTCCAGTTCCCGCCACCTCGTGGCTGGGGCTTCAGGAAACCATGTCTTCAGTTGTGCGAGGATGGAAGCTAAGTGGTAATCACGAACCACTACGTTCCCCACTCCTCCGGCTCTCTTAGAAGCTACAGAGTTCTTAAAGGCCCACCTAGCTCTTCTGCCCCGCCATAAAAATTGGTGGATCAGGGTATGGATCGAGGTGAAGAAGGAAGTGGGGGCTGGAATGGGGAGGGTCCTGAACAAGTATATAATTTGTGGAAGGATTATCATTTTGAAAGCCGCTAGGCGACCTGACCATAGGAGCTCTGATTTGGACAGGGATTCCAATTTGGATGGGAGTGAGGTCAGAAACGGTACATAATTGTGGGTATAGAGATTTTTAGATAATGCAGGCAGGGTAATACCTAGATAATGAATTCCTTCCCTACTCCAAGCGTATGGAAATCGCGAGCCGAGTGAACATCTCATATCAGCATCAACACCCAACCCCAATATGAACGATTTGCTTTCATTTACCTTGTAGTACGAGATCTTTCCGAACATTCGGAGTGATTCATGTACCGAAGCCAGGGAAGACTCCGGATGTGTCAGCATCAGGATAATGTCGTCAGCAAATAGGCTGATTGTGTGTTCTGAGTTGGGGGTGGGAAAACCACTAATGTCATCTCGAGACCTAATGTATGTGGCCAAGGGCTCTAGGATCAAGTTGAAAATTAAAGGGGACAATGGACACCCCTGACGAGTGCCATTGGTAATGAAGAAGGGTTCAGAGAGCGTGCCTGAAGTAAAAACTTTGGCCGATGGTGAGGAATAGAGGGCCATCATAGCGGACAAAATGGTGTCTCTGAACCCAAACTTCTTGAGGGCTAGTTCTAAGTATCCCCAATGGACCCTATCGAAGGCCTTCTCTGCATCCAAGGCGAGGAGCAGAGAAGGTCTTCGCTGCACCTCCGCAAGGTGGATTATATTGGTCAGTCTTCGTGTAGCATCCGAAGCCTGTCGGCCCTTCGTGAATCCTACTTGATCTGGGTGGATCAACAGGGGCATTATATCCACTAGGCGGTTGGCAATAAGTTTGGCGTATAATTTAAGGTCCGTATTTAATAAAGATATGGGTCTAAAGTTGGCCGGTGTGTCCGGGCTCTTCCCCGGCTTGGGCAAGGTTACAATTAAGGCTTCTAACATTTCCGATGGGAAGGACGAGGAGGCAGCAGCTTTATTGAAAACGTTCTCTAAAAAAGGCGACAATATAGATTTAAACATTTGGTAATATTCCCCACTAAATCCGTCGGGTCCTGGTGATTTGTTGAGGGGAAGAGAATCTATAGCTTTTTGGATTTCCAATATGTTGAAAGGTTGATTCAAGGAGTCGAGGTGGGCGGGGGAAAGTTGGGGTAGTGACACTTTACTCAAAAAATCGTTAATCAAAAGATGGAGTGGGCTGATGTGTATCCCTGTCATCTTTAAGATTGTAAAGGGTGTTGTAGTAATGACTAAACGAGTCTGCTATATCCTGGGGGTGAAACATTTTGGTTTTATGTAGAGGGTGTATAATGTAGGGGATTCTAGTTTTGATTCTCCGGCCCTTAATTGTGTTTGCTAGCAATTTACCCGCTTTGTTGCCTTGGGAATAGTAGGACATTTTCATGCGTTTTGATTGTTTCTCAAAGTCCTCCAGTAGGAGGAGTCTGAGAGATCCTCTCAACCGCTGAAGAGCAAGAGAGTTTAGCTGTGAGGTTCGTTTCTTATTTTCCCCCTCCAGTTTCGCAATTTCATCTGTGAGATCTTTGATCTTTTGGTGCCGCTGCCTCCTAGCCCTAGCCCCAAGTTGTATGAAAATTCCCCTAGCATACGCCTTGTGGGTATTCCACAAGGTAAACTGGTCTTGACCAGGCGTGTTATTAAGTTCAAAAAATTCAACCAGGTGATTTTCAACAGATCGCTTTACATCAGGTTTCTGCAGTAAAAATGTATTAAGCCTCCATACAGATGGGGGAGAGTAAGATAAACCATCTCGGAGAGACAAGGTGATCGAGGCATGATCTGACCAAGTTATTTCATTGATAGAAGTTGAAATAGACCTAGACAGGGTGTCGTAATTAGCCAGAAATAGGTCTATCCTCGAGTATGTGCGGTGAGGGGTCGAAAAATACGTGAAGTCTTTTTCTCCCGCATGCAGGCATCTCCACACATCAAATAACTCAGCTCCATGTATAGGTCCCTGGAGTGAAACACCACTCCTGCGTGTTGTGGACGTTGTGTCCATAGTAAGATCGGGTACAGCATTAAAATCTCCACACATTAAAAGGAGGCCTTTCTTAATGGGTTGGATTTTTTTAAGCAATTTATTGAAGAACCGAACTTGATGGGTGTTTGGGGCGTAAACATTAACAATGGTGTATGTCACAGAGTTAATGTCACAAATCAGGGCCAGATAACGTCCCTCCGGGTCCGCCAATTCCATGTGAAGTGTAAAGGCTACCGTATCTCGCACAGCTATCAAAACTCCTCTGGTCTTAGATTCAGCGTTTGCGAAAAACATATGTGGAACATTTTTGTGGGAGCACTTCGGTGGGGAGTGCTTGTTGAAATGAGTTTCCTGAGCGCAAATGATGTCACTCTTGTGTAGAATAGCTTCGCTCCACAGAGACTTTCGTTTGACGGGGTGGTTCAAACCTCGTGAGTTAATGGACAATATTTTAACCGCCATCAAGGGTAATAGGGGGTTGTGCTACTGCAGGTGTGAGGATTTGTATCTACATCATGGGAGATTTTGTGCGCAAAATAGGAAGCCCTGCTGAGGCTGGGGTATGAGTTACTCACTGTGTGACCAGAAGGGTGTAACGTCAGGCAGGTGGTCGAGTCCTTAGTTGAATTGTGAAGTGAAGGTCGGATGCTGGTTCCAGGGTGAAACTGTCTCTCAATCATACTGCTTGCTGCAAGGATCCAAAGGGTGGAGAAAAAAGGAAAAAAAGAGAAAAAAAAGGCAACATAAAAAGGTAAGTAGAACAGTAACAAATAACAAGCCGCTCTGGCGGCAACAAAAAAACACTGAGTGGGGTTTGCCCCAAGGTGCAGCATCATGCTGCTCAGGTTCCATGTGGGGAAAGTTTATGCCCAATTTGGCGCGGTCGCCACGGGTTAAACAAAAGCTCCTGTATAAGGACACCTGGTAGAGAGTTATCTGTGTGAACGGGCATTTTTCTGTGTGACCTCTTTCCAAGGAGGATCAACTGCTTTGGTTGGGGAGTGCAATGAGTCCCCCTCAGTGGGGATAGGTAGTATACCCCATTCTTTCAATAGGTCAACGCCTTTTTCCATGGAGTCCACATTGAATGATTTATCTTTGTATGTGACTACCAACTTGGTGGGGAATCCCCATTTGTAGCGGATGTCATGGTTCCTCAAAGCTTTGGTAATAGTGCCTAGATTCCTCCGTTTCTGGAGCGTGTACCGGGAAAGGTCGGGGTAGAACTGTAGGTTATGGAATTTGGAGGGAAGGTTGTCTTTCTTGCGCATTTCTAGCATAAGCCGTTCCTTTACATGAAAGAAAGTCATACGTAGAATTACATCTCTGGGTATAGATGCTGGGAGGAAGGCAGGTTTTGGGAGCCTGTGGATCCTATCGATAGTGAAATCAATATCTGTAAGATCTGGGAGGAGTGATGAAAACAGATCGATCGCATATGATCGCAGATCGTTAGGGAGTATTGATTTCCGGGATGCCACGGATTTTCAAATTATTCCTCCTAGAACTATCCTCGATTTCTGCTAATTTGCTTTTAAACCATTCATTGGTCTCTTCTTGGGTTTTACTAGTATCTAGCAGGCTGTTAATAGTTACAGCATATTCTCCCATCTTTGCTTCCACATGTTCTACTCTGTCTTCTACCTCCTTCAGCCCAGCATTCACTCTCTGAAAACAGTTCACCATGTCAGCCTGCAGTGAGCTGCGTAGTGAAACAAGCATGTCCTTAAGGACAGTGTCCATCACAGGCTGATCACTGGTGGGGAAAGTAGTAATGGAGTCGGGTAACTCACGTGTATCGTCCCCAGAGTCCGTTCCCGGGCTTCCTGTGTGGTCGCTTCCGTCATTAGTCATCCTCATCCGCGACTTAGCTGGGCTGTTTGAGGGCGAAGGGGTGTAAGACTGGGCAGAAGTATGCTTTCCTCTCTGGGGAAAAGTTCCTCCCTTGCCGCTAGTCGGATGTCCAGAGACGGGAGTTGAGGCCGCGCCGGCGCCATCTTGCCCCCTCCCTTCCCTCGGCACAGTGAACATGTCCATCAGGCGCTGGGGCTTCGCCGAGCCTCTCCGCTTGTTGGGCATCACCCCAGTGTTAGCCCGGACCAGAACGCTCTGTTTGGAGCCGGATTTGGTGTCCTTTACAGGCCGTTAAGTGCCGCTGATTTCTCGTGGCGATCGGAGCTCGTTCGCTAAGCTGCCATCCGGCTCCACTGCAGGCCATGCCCCCTGAAAAGTATTTCTACAACCATACAGTACATAAATAAATAAAGTGTATAGTGCTGCTATCAAATGTGCAAATATACAATAAATCTTTATACTTGTTTCTCCTTGGGAACCTCTCAGTAAAGTCTCCCACTGCTCCCATCTCTAAGGTGGGTACATTCTTCCATTAGGCACTCGTCTGTATATATTCCTGTATTGGCCTTGACCATGGTATAAACAGATATAAAAGAGACTGCCTGTATTGTATAATAGTTTGATGCAATTAATTTATTAAAACTAAGGATCTGCACTTATAATGAAAATATATGTAAAATAACATAAAAAAAATGAGAGACTGGACAAACACTTCCTCTTACATCACTTCCATTTTCCTTGTGTACGTCCGCTTACGCTGAGCCAGGAGTCAGCCCGCAACACTCAGGGTGGATTGTTTTATCACACCTCATGTTGAGTGTTTAAGGGCACTGGAGACCCGTGTCGTGGGTTCTGGTGGCCCTCCCCACATATTTTGATCCCTGGCTGGATGCCTGATGAACAGCTTGCAAACCTAAGGATTTCACAATTCTGGCTTTGATTCCCTGTAATAGGGGTCAATAGGTTCTGGTGAGTGTGCTGTGTGTATTATGTCAGTGAATAATAAGCACAATCTTTTCACGTTGGGGGATAAAACAGCATGTTTTTAAAGGATCAGTAAAGGAAAAAAATTGTAATGCTAAATAGCTTGTTTTACCTTATAGCAGTCCTGCTTTCATGTCCTCCCTGTCCGTTTTTGCTTAGAAGTTGCTGTAATCCCTTGCTGAACTCCACACTTCCCGCTTGTCTGGCTCCTTATGAAAAAAACGTGCTTTTCATTGTGGTCCATGATCAAGAAGATGTGATTACTGTGTGTCTAAAACTCCTCAGAACCAATCAGATTCATTTTAAAAACAAACACTGCCCTGTGTTTGTTTGTTTTTGTTCTGTGTGTCTCTGTACACACAGAACAAACTGAAACTAGTCTAAAAACGAAACTTAACTGCAGGCACGTTACATGATTGATTTTTATCTATTTTTAATAACCTTTAAAAGGAATCAGTTAACTATTATGTCTCTATACCCTGTAAACAGTCATTTCAGCAAAAAAAAAAAAAAATTCCTTTACTACTCCTTTAATTGGATCTACCTTTGATTATATTTTGGAAATTTTTGTGGTTGCTTTCAGTTATGAACATTATATTTAGCACATATACTGCACATTGTTAATTGGTGATAGGATTGCACATTCACATTATTTGGCAAAAGTATTTCTAATCACTGATCGTTGTTTTGATGCTATTAACCTTTATATGAACAAGTGTAAATGTTATATATGATTAACTGGGAGTGTGGTTTCAACATATTCTATTTACCATCCCAGTTTAAATTAGCCTTAAAACAAGCAGCTCCAAGTTTAAACGAAACACAAAGGGCCATATTCCCGTAGAATTGCCACTGGCGTAGCGTAAGCCATTTACACTACGCCGCCGCAATTTAACAGAGCAAGTGCCGTATTCCCCAAGCACTTGCTCCGTAAGTTGCGTCGGTGTAGTGTAAATGGCTCTGCGTATCCCCGCGTAATTCAAAGAGGGCGGCTTGTATTTAAATTAAGCGCACCCCCGCGTCGATCGAACTGCGCATGCGCCGGCCTCAAAAATATCCCAGTGCGCATGCTCCAGCTCACGTCGGAAAAAGTGAATGAAACCGACGTGAGCGTCGTTTACGTAAATCCCTATTCGCAAATGACTTAGTAAAACGACGTAACCGACGGAAAAAGACGACGCTGAACCGACGTCATACTTAACATGGCAACGACGGAACTTCGTAAGGTTACCCCTCATATAGCAGGGGTAACCTTACGCGTACGGAAACAACGTAAACTACGACGGGGCGGCGTAAAAATGTTCGGGAATCGTCGGATTAGGCTCATTTGCATAGGCAAATGAGAAAACAACGTACAGGCCACCTAGCGGCCCGGCGATGTCATTACATCTACGATCTGCCAGTGTAATGGTTTTACACATGTCGGATCTTCACTGTATCTATGCGTAAGTGATTCTACGAAACACCGGCGTATCTCTTTTGAGAATCTGGCCCCAAGTATATAGGTTCATATTAACCTTTTATTCACCACATTTTTTGTTTTTCACATTGAAGGTCACTATGCAGGTGTAGGACTTTATAGACATACATGTTTTCACTAAAGAGAGCTTGTTTTCAAATGCAGCCCCGAGAGGATATCAAAATTCAACCTGTGAGGTGCCCAGATCTGCCAACAAGCTTTTAGATCTTTATGAAACAAACCTACAAAGAAAAAGACAAATAGGAAACAGACAAATATTGGCGTGAGAGAATGGGTTTGAAATCTTCTTTCTGTGGGCACAGAACATGACAATTTGACTTCTGCCTAATATTTAAGGACATGCTCAGTTAAGACCTCTTAGGCCCTTATGTGATGGCCTCCTTACCACAATCATGGCTTGTTTTGGCTCCCTCCAGGTTGAGACAAGCCCTTGGACAATGCCTATCATGCCAGACATGCTACATCTCTGGCTCCCCCCTCCCGTTTTGTATTTAAGAACTAGTCATTTGTTCACAGTTCAGAGCCTGTTCCCAATTGCAGCCCTAAAAGAGTACTCAAACCAACCTTGTGAGTGGCCTTGATCTACCACTGCAACCAACGTAAGATCTAATACCCCTTTTCGACCTCTATGTCCCTTTACTTTGTTTCTCCAATTTCTGACAAACTGATCACCATTCCTCCTGAAACTACCAGGTGTGTCAATGGGCGAATTTTAATTTTCATTTGAACCAACAACATTGTTTCATTGCTTGGTGACCCCTCTAGTGCTAAACTCCAGCCATCAACAAAAACTCTTTCCATTGGTATCACCCTAACTTTAAATGTGAGCAATCCCTATCCTTGAATATTGCTTATTAGCAGGATCTCAAATCTGATAGTTTCCATTCAGCAGAAAATCATCTAAGCAGTACTCAACTCTACAAATTCCCACTGTTTGCTCTATGCACCACTGCAGGTTTCCCAGCATCCAATTTGCATTTCAGGAGATTGTGCAAGTCTCTATTGAGCAAGTTTACACATCTCCTGTGCATTTTCTGGTCAGTTTCAGGTCCAAATTCAGCAAAAAATTCAAACTGAATTCAGACCTGAAGTGGTGAACAGAGACGCACCGGACCCCTGCTGTAAGCCACTCCATGCTTCAGTGTGAACCCAGCCTTAAGGTCTCAAATAAGAAACAAAATGCACACCCCAAACAGTAATAAAATTAATGAACCAAGGTTTTGCAAACATTACTTAAGTTTGGGTGCTGAATCTGAACCCCACTGAAGTCAATGAAAAGAGACTGTAAAAATAAAAAGATATCCACACTGGATATGTGTGTAAAGAAAAAAAAACACCTGCTAGTGTTGAAAACAGCTGCTAGGACGGGTGAATAGATAAAAACACTCAAAAACAATCAATACATATTTGGTGCATGCTATTAAAAAAATGGCATATAAAACCTGATTAAAAATTAAAAGCATTGTCACAATTTATATGTGACATGGTGAAATTTTCTAATTCATCAATGAAAGTCCATAAATCTCAAAAACTAATTGAAAAAGGAGAAATCAATAGACTATAAGAATAGACTCCAGTGTCTTATAAGACCATATTCCACGGGAAAAGGATAAAACAGATGACTGCATGCATAGGAGAGTCAGCTTCCCATATCCTCAATGTAACAATGTATAAAATAGCAGCTTACCAGAATGTGTTGGCTTCCAAATGAATGAAAAAATCAAAAGCGCTGTAGGGAAAAACTTTACCAAATGTATCCATAGAAGTACTGGAAGTCCTGGCATGCTTCAAGTCAAAGTCTCATTCCTGATACATACATATTAGAACATACAAGATCATAGCAAGATACTGTATAAAAAGCTATTTATTGGATATAAAAAGGTGCACTCACATGTCCATAGTGTAAAACAAGCATGTAATCATACAAAAATGCTGATCAATGACCATAAGCAGAGTAATGAGCAGCCCAAAAGTGTGGTGACACCATGTTTGATCTACTCAACGCGTTTTATTATATACTTGACATTGTCAGGGGCAAGCTGGGGAAGCTGGATCCCCTATGCATGCAATCATCTGTTTTATCTTTTTCCCATGGAATTTGCTCTTGTGGGACAATGGAAACTATTCTTATACAGTATTCTTTTGATTTCCTCTTGTTTCTTATTTATTTTTTTAGTTTTATGGACATTTATTATTGAATTTGAACATTTCACTATGTCACGTATATATATTGTCACAGTGCTTGTTAATTTTTTGAGATAATGTTATATGTTAGACATGTGCAATCATTGTCATCCTAATGCATTTTCGTCCAAATTTCCGGTATTTTCGTTATCATTTTAACAAAAGAAAACTAACACGCTGAATCTGATATCCAAAAGATCCAACATAAAAAAATGCTTTATTTTCATTTTCATTGCTACAACAGTTTGATATAGATAGGAGATTCGACATGATGCTGACAATAGCAATCTGTGTCTATCGAACCTGTGGTCGAATGTGCCTAAACCTTAACTCTATTAGTCCAAGATTATTCTACATAGAGAGGAAATAGTCGACATAGAGAGAAAAGATTCAACATTATAGAGACCATTCGACATGAACAACGAAGATTCAACGAAGCAGCGAAAAACATACAAACGTCAAAATTGTCATTGAAGGCTTATGGTGTCTGTCGAAAGTTCTAAGAAGATTCGACAAGCAGCTAAACTGTACGACGCCGCAATCGTACGTTTCTGGTTAAATGCTCGGCCCATAGGCTATAGAAGAATTCAAATGTTGGTTGACTAGTAATAATAATTTATAAATATAATTATTACTAGTGTCATACAACATTAGAATTCTTCTATAGCTTGTAGGCGGAACATTCGAGCAGAAATGTACAATTACGGCATCATAGAGTTTAGCTGCTCCGTCAAATCTTCTTAGAACATTCGACAGACACCATAAGCCTTCAATGACAGATTCAACCTTAATTAATTTGGACTTTCGAACAAATGCATTTTTTAACGAAACAAAATTAATAAAAAACAAATTTCAGGAGTAACGAAATAAATGTATTTTTCGGACAAAGACGCACATGTCTATTATATGTGTCTTTTTTTTTTTTATTGTGCTGCACCATATATGTATTGAATGAAGGGAGAATAATGTCTGAACAGCTAGTGTTCAGTCAGGGATTACAACAGAGGAGGATTTCTCCTAAAAAAAAGAAAAATCGACAGAAAGAATACATCATACTAACTATAAGTCATGTCCCTTGTGCTGATTGTTATGTTTTTGATTTTCGTTAATCGTGTACTTTAAGGATTTCATACCTATGCAAAGGTAATGCTTGTGAAATAATCACTTTTAGTTAAATATTGTCAAAATATTTAATGAAGATAACTCATCCCTCTTGAATGGAACCATTGCAAAAACAGGGAAAATTTGTGTAGGCTGGTATGTATTTTTAGCTTCCTTACACTAATATGATATCAACCCTTTGCTAATATGCAACTTCCTTAAAGTGTTTGAAAACTTCAGACATGAAATATGAACATATAATGTCCCTCTATAATGTGTGCTTGTCTCAATCCAGAGCACTAATGTAATTTCTGTCCACTGCCTCATTCCTCTGCTATAAGCTGGAGTTGCTTCTGACAATTTTTCCTGACACCAAGAGGAAAATGATGATGGGGTGGTAGCTCCAGCTGATCAATAGCCTCAGTTCTGTTCTTATACAATGTGTGAAGCGGCGTGTGTCCCTTCCCTCACTGCTCTCACAGCTCTCCTCACTGATGTCGTTTCAGCTCTTCCCTCCAATCAGCTCTCACAGCTCTCCTTACTGATGTAGTTTCATCTCTCCACCCCCTGCTTTTCAGAGCTAGGAGATCCTGTGCAAATTCTTCACTTTGAATGGCTGTGGGGGAAAGTTTGCTGTAGATAAACTGGTTCAACTTATATAGGAGGATTTGTTTCATCTCTGTGTATCACCAGTCACTTCACTTAATATATGTGAGGGTAACAGTTTCATTAACAGCAAAAAAGGCAACAAGTTTTCTCTGGTGTAGCAACATAGGCATGGCAAAAGGATCCTCACTTGCATTGGTGTTTTGCTTTCTTTCTATTTTTAGTAGAAATATGAATCCAAGTTGTACCTGAAAGACCAGACACATTTTAAAAGTCATCAAATTTAATACCAGTCCTTCATCCAGTTACCTATCATTGTAATGCTTTCAAATGCCATTGAAGGGAGCCTTCTGTAATAACCGGAACATCTTCTTACTGTTATTATGAGGAATAAATACATTTTTTGGACTATCAACTACAGAGAGACACTTCCTCTTTTCAACTTTAATTCCTCCTGAGAACCAGGTTTGAGCCCATTGGATTTTAGAGAGCTTCCTCAAAACAAATTGCTATACAACGTTGTAATTGTAATACTTACACCAAGGTCAATCGCTCTGTCACTATTACTTTTCCTGCTTTCTAATAGGAATAATCAGAAACAGGACAAGCAAAAACATGCTACATTATTAAAAACTAGCTTTATATGACCCGTTTAGAAATAATGAAATGTACTGAAATACTTCTCAGTACAGCATATTTAAATTTTCCTGGAGAACGTTATAAATGAAATATATAATTGTAAAACAAATTAATGATTGGTACGTAGATCTCATATTTTTTATTTTACATCATAATTAAAATAATGTTGCTGTTCTTTTATTATGCTTTGAAAAAATCAATACCATAAATATTGATTGAACTCTACCAGCCTCATTTATTCATTTTGCTTGTTAAATCAATGCCAGTCTGTACAATGGCACACCATTTATTATTTTTTTCTGTTTTGCATTAGTTAATAGCAATCTTTTTCTCTGGTTATGTATTTTCATTATGAATTTTATAAGTATTAAAGACAACCACTTTATAAAGGACAGTGTAATTTAAAGTAGATACAAATCCTAACTATATGACATTATTATGGCAGCATGTATTATAAAGAATTGTCGTTAAAATACAAAAATAAACAAATAAACTACTTGCTTTTACTTTTTTTGTCCATCCTTTTTTTTTTTTTTTTTTTTAACCTCAGAGAACTCTGTCAGGAGACTTATTCAGTTTTGCGTTCATTCACTGTCTCAATCATAGTTCACATCATTGTGATATATATTCTTAACCTTTTTTTTTTTTTCTTATATCTGTATTACTTTATTCTTTTTCCACTTCTCATCTATTGGGTACCTAGTGCCCAACTTGTCAAAAAGAGATTACTAATACATCTATGTCTCAATGAAGATTGATTCCCTCCCCCCCTCCCTTTCCCTTCCCTCCCGACCTCTCTCTTCCCAACTAAACCGGCATTCCGACTTCTCTATCCCTCCAGAACGCTACATCATACCATAAAATAATAAATTAAGTTATGTTATATTAAGCACCCATCACTTCTGCATAACCCATCGTATGCTTGTATCCTTTCCAGTCCTTCCACTTCTCTTCAAACTCCTCCCATTTCTCTCCTTCCCTAAATCTTAGATATTCCATATTGTAGAATTTTGTCTACGTTATTACACCACCCTCTCAATGATGGTCTCTCCAGTTCTTGCCAATTACGGGATATTTGGTTCTTTGCCGCTTTCAAGAGCTGTGGAATTAATGTCTTCAGGCAATGTTTAGTTTGCATTCGAGACCCGTGTAACACTTGGGACAGGTCCACCAAATGTGGGCCATAGTTCCTACTTCATTACAACCCCTCCAACAAAACTGTGATGTGGTTCCTGAATACTTATGTACCTTATCCGGAGGAAGGAACCAACCGTGTCCATTCTTGCATCTCAGTACTGATGATCTCTTATGGCTTTGTTTTGCCATTCAAATCCTGCCTACTTCTAATCCAATATTGTCTGAATGGGATTTTTTTTAGGGTGGGTTTCCTGTTGCTGAGAAAGTGAACCATATCTGTATAATATGTGAAGTGGTTAACATCAGGGGTGATCAAAGGGTTAAAATGTGTTCCTCAGAAGTGTTTGCTGTGTGGGAAGTGCTTTTACTGTAGCAAAGCAAAGATCTGTGTTCCTGCTAAGCAGGAACACAGGATCACAGCCTTTCCTTGTCACAGAATGGTCATCTGCCTTCTTTACATAGGCAGATTGCTGTCCTGCCTGTCTCCCAAACTATCGCCGAGCGTCGGCAGACATTGCATCCACCAGATGTGCTGATTGGCCCCTGCTGTGTTCAGTCACAGCGGGAGCGGGTATCCAGCGGCGTGCATGCACCCTCCAGACTGGTACGTGATTCTGCCCAGAGCGGCTGCCCTGCTACAGTAAATGTACATAGGGCAGTCAGCATCTGGTTAAAAAAAGTTGCAAGTTTAAAAAGACCATGTAAGCATATTACTTCAATGTAATTCCCTCCCATTAAAGAGGAACAAAGATCAACATGAGCTGCCACCTGGAGCAATATGGTGACCCCAGAGAGTCAGGGTTTTTTATTGATAGCTTGGGTGACAGATCACTCTTAATTTGTCCATTCTCAGTCAACAACCTAGGTATATGTCCCCACGATATCACTAGAAGAGGTGACACTTCTGGTCTCAACAAAATCTAAATGTTGCACTATTAATCCTGATCCTTGAGGTTGGGGTGAAGAGCTGTTGGGGTAGTTTCCATTACTCCAGGGAATACTTTTTTCTGAAAATTACCCTTGAAATATATGTTCAAATGTGTATAAAAACAGCAGAATCCTTGCAAACTTTCAAAAATTAACCCTAAAAAATTATAATACAGAAAACGGTAACAGAATTTATAGTTAAAGAAGGCATATGTGTGTGATCATGAGTGCAAAGCCATAATAAATTATAACACTATGAAAAGTGGTTGACTCTGCAAGTCCAAAGGGGCTAGTCAGGCTATTATCAGGCAACATCTCCCATTGAATTTAATTAATTTTCCTCTTAAAGCACTTGTGATTAAGCAACCGTGAAGAAATACATTACGACAAAATTCAACTGGATTTGTAGAGTAGCTCTGCATTTAGAAAGAGTGCTGATGATAAAACATGTACAATGCTTAATGTACAGGTATTTTAAGCTACATGTTTCATAGGCAAAAAAAACATCCGTCTATGTAAAATTATAATCAAGTAGTCAAATGAAAGGTCACTAAAATTCCATGCTCCAATAACCAAGAGACAAATCTTCTAAAGTGCAATTATTTCTGCACAATATCTTTCAACACTGTTGAAAATTGATGAAAGTCCTGTTAAAAGCATAGTAGAGCTGTAACTATACTATGCTATTAATATAGCTTTTTTACTTGTCTTATTATTAATATTAATATTAATATTAGTATTCCTACTAATAATAATCCTTATCACCTTTTGCACAACAAGGAGGACCAACTTGAAATAATTAGAAATGTACTCCATGTGCAATAAACATAGTTTACTTGATCTACTGTTAGTCAAATTGAATTATTTATTCTTTAATTTCAAAGGTTATTTTTAAATAATAAAAAACAGGATTACACTGCCCTCACCATATGGCCCGCTATGAAGAAACCAGTGAACATGCAGATTTTAGTACTATCCCAGTCAGCAATTTTTTCCTGAAATTACTGAGCCAGTGAATCAAAAGTAATGGTCCAAAAAAATAAATAACATGGACACTCCAATAGAAACTTTTTTTTTAAGTGTTTTATTTTCAGACAATAAGAGTCACAAACAGTGTTTAAAAAATATGTCACATTGGCAGTGAATACACATTAAATAGTCCCTAGGGCCCATACCGCGTATGCAGAAAATAAACATCCTGGGCCAGATTCTCAGCTGAGATACGACGGTGTATTTTCAGATACACCGTCGTATCTGGTCCTGGGTATCTATGCGACTGATTCTTAGAATCAGTTACGCATAGATTTTGCTTAGATCCGACTTGCGTAAGTCACTTACACTGTCGGATCTAAGTTGTAATGTTACGCTGGCCGCTAGGTGGCATACCTGTCGATTTTTGCGTCAAATATACAAATGAGCGTGCCGTCGTCGTAGTTTACGTAGTTTGCGTAAGCGTAAGGTTACCCCTGCTATATGTGGGGTAACCTTGGGTATGTCCGGCGTACACCATGTTAGGTATGGAAGTCGGGACAGCATCGTGTTTTTCCATTGTTTACGTCGTTTGCGTAACTCGTCGCGAATAGGGCTGTACGTTAATTACGTTGCCGTCTAAATCAATGTATTTGCGGCGTACTATGGAGCATGGGCAGTGGGCTACATTTAGGGCCGGCGCATGCGCAGTTCGTTCGGCGTGGAGGCGCGCTGAATTTAAATACAGCACGCCCCCCTCCTTCCCTATTTGAATTACGCGGCCATACGCCGTCCCATTTACGCTACGCCAGCGCAAATCACGGAGCAAGTGCTTTGAGAATACAGCACTTGCCCGTAAAAAGTGCGGAGGCGTGGCGTAAATGGGATACGCTACGCTACGCCACTACAACGCTATTGTACGATAATCTTGCCCCATGTGTGTCATTCCCCATAAATTATAAATACTAGACACCTAATCCATGTCTGATACATGCATTTGTCCCCTTTTTTTATAAATAAGGCCAACAGGCCTCAGCTTGTTTCAGGGCATTATTAAAATCACTGCTCCCGAAAAAACGTCTGTATTTAAAAATATTTTTTGCATTGATTCCAGCCCCCTGGGGCAGGACCCAGGTCCCCAAACACTGTTTTGGCAATAACTTGCATATAAGCCATTAAAATTAGCACTTCTGATTTTTCAAATCTGTGTCCCATAGACTTTAACGTTGTTCGCGCATCTTCACCTCAGTCAGCACCTTCTGCATTGACACAACCTTACTAGGGATCAGGCGAATGAGATCTCCACTAACTGTAACTGCTTTCACCCATTGATGAAAGCAGTTACCCATTGTTCAGTTTCTCTAAAGTTCTCATTCAGGAGACAATTATTCCCATCCTCGCATTTCTGCTTTTCCTAGAACACAAAATGCTTTGCAGCCACTCTTTCTTTGGCTTCTGTCAACCCTTTAGACTAATCCCTTTTGTCGTGCCATAGAAGTAATGGGAGTTCACACAACTAATTTCTTAAAATATTAACTGTTAACTGCCAAATCTTATTTTAAAAAGACAAGCATAGGTGTCTGTAGCGGAGTACAATATTAAACTCCACGATCTCTGCTGGTAACCAGGGTAAATCCACAGTCAGCGTTGAAAAGTAAGGCAATGTCCCAAATCCCCCCCAGAAACCGGACGAAACACAGCTCTGAGAGTCAATTGACTTTTTATTCACAGGCGTCCATATTTATATAATTCCCCATGCA
The DNA here is from genome assembly GCA_029574335.1 of Rana kukunoris. Classification (NCBI taxonomy): domain Eukaryota; kingdom Metazoa; phylum Chordata; class Amphibia; order Anura; family Ranidae; genus Rana; species Rana kukunoris. The sequence goes on along the minus strand of CM056053.1, from coordinate 115,486,154 downwards.
AGGGGTTTCCAAACAGCCAAACAGATTTAGCAGGGGTAATACAGTGAGGACCACATGGGGAACTTAACATTTTGGATAATTCTCCCATCAGGCATTGCTGCATGAGGGAAAAGTCGGTTGATAGCTGGGGTCTGGGGTTATGTGTTGTGGGAGTTTGGTTTAAAACTGCCGAACACCGATTGGGCAACATAAAACAAAGTACTTGAATGCTAGTGGCTTACGGCTGCCAGCATACGAATTACTATGCCCACATAAGACCCAGCAGAATACATAGCATATAATACAGACAACATTTTGACATGTAACGTCCAGCGTTACAGAAGTGGCTAGGTTTGCCACAATGCTCCCCCAGAACCAAGCCGGCATACACAGTCTGATCCCAAAGGATCGGCTTGGGGATGTCCGGGGAAGTACTCACAGATCACTTTTCAAGTTCAGTTTGTCTAGATAACCCGTCGGCGTTATCGTTTTGCTTCCCTGGACAGTAGTGGATTGTAAAGTCAAACGGCTGCAGCGCCAAACTCCAGCCCAGCAGCCGGGCATTGTCTCCCGCCACACGGTTTAGCCACACCAACGGGTTGTGATCTGTGAGTAGCGAAAAAGGTTGTCCATACAAATACGGCTGCAACTTTTTGAGGGCCCACACCACGGCCAGGCATTCCTTCTCAATGGCGGCGTAGTTTACTTCTCGTGGCAATAACTTTCAGCTCAGGAAAGCTACGGGGTGTTCTCCGCCATCGGCTCCCACTTGGCTCAGCACTGCTCCCAATCCAAACATTGAAGCGTCTGTGTGGACAAGAAATCTTTTAGTTGGATCAGGAGCAGCAAGTACAGGGGCATTAGTTAGAGCAGTCTTTAGTTGTTGGATTGCCTGATCACACTCTGGGGCCCAGACAACCTGTCGGGGCAGGTTCTTGCGTGTCAAGTCAGTCAGGGGTTTGGCCATGGCACTATAATTGGGTACGAATTTTCTATAGTACCCCGCGGTACCTAGAAACGCTAGCACTTGGGTTTTCGTCCTGGGGGTGGGCCATTTAGCTACGGCTTCAACTTTAGCTGGTTTGGGTTTCTGTCGCCCGCTGCCCACTCGGTGGCCCAAGTACTGCACTTCGGCCATCCCTATATGACACTTGCTGGGTTTCAGTGTTAACCCTGCCTCTCAAATACGATCTAGAATGGCCCCTATGTGTTGTAGGTGCTCTGCCCAGGTCTGGCTAAATATGACGATGTCGTCTAAATAGGCACATGCATATTCCTGGAATCCGTCCAATAACCGATCGACCATCCGCTGAAAAGTTGCCGGAGCGTTCTTCATCCCGAATGGCATGACCCGAAATTGATACAGGCCAAACGGGTGACAAACGCCGACTTGGAGATGGCCTCCTCAGCCAGTGGAATCTGCCAGTATCCCTTACATAAGTCTATGGTAGTGAGATACTGGCCCGTGCCATCTTATCCAGCAGCTCGTCTATCCGGCGCATCGGATAGGCATCAGACACCGTTTTGTCATTTAGCCTCCGGTAGTCGACACAGAAACGTGTCGTGCCGTCCTTCTTTGGTACCAGCACTACTGGCGATGCCCAGGGGCTATCGGAAGGTTCGATAACCTCCAGCTGCAACATCTCGTCAATCTCAGTCTTCATATGCATCCTGACTGCTTCAGGGACACGATATGGTGTTTGCCGCAATTGGTAGCTCTCCTGGGGTCTCGACTCAGTGACTGGCCAGCAGAGTGTACCCAGGTAAATTGGAGAAGGTAGCCCCTTTAGCTACAATCAGTTCTTGTACCTGGGCACACTCCTGAGGGCTTAGCCGCTCCTCCAGCTGAACCCCCTTGGAGGGCTCCGTCTGTCCGTCCTGTTCTAAGAGGTCAGGTAGTGGCAGATTCTCCTGATCCTCCGAGGCAGAAGCACATATGGCGGCCACATCCTCTATCCTCTCATGGTATGGTTTGAGCATATTCACATGGAGCATGCGTCTCTCCCCTACCCCTGAGCAGGGGCCAATCACATAGGTGGTGTCACATCTCTGTTCCACCACCTGGTATGGGCCTTGCCAGATGGCCTGCAGCTTGTCTGTGCGGACCGGTTTTAAAATCAAAACCTTTTGTCCCACCTGAAAGCTGCGGTTTCTGGCTCCCCTATCGTACCAACGGCGCTGACGTTGTTGGGCCTGCCCGGAGGTTGGTGCGCACAGCCTGAGTTAGCACCTCCAGACGGTCCCTGAACTCCAGTACGTAGGATACAATAGGGGTTCCGTCTAGGCTACTCTCCCCCTCCCAATGCTCTCTAGTGGCCCTCGCACCCTTCTCCCAAACAGTAATTCAAAAGGGGAAAACCCTGTTGAGTCTTGGGGTACCTCTCTATAGGCGTAGAACAGATGGGGTAGAAAGCTCTCCCAGTCCTTATGAGCCTCTCCAAATGTACGGAGCATCTGCTTCAGCGTACCATTAAACCTTTCGCATAGACCATTGGACTGGGGGTGGTATGCCGAATTTACTATTGGCTTAATGCCACATATCTTCCATAGTTGTTGGGTTACCTCGGCGGTGAACTGGGTGCCTCTATCGGATATGATTTCTTGGGGAAACCCCACCCTGGAAAATATTTTCATTAAGGCCTCTGCCACAGTTTCGGCATGAATGTTGGTGAGGGCTATAGCCTCGGGGTACCGGGTGGCATAGTCCACTACAGTTAAATATATCTTTTCCCGGAGGGACTGGGTTTTGGTAAGGGCCCCACTATATCTACGGCCACCCTACGGAAGGGTTCTTCAATAATGGGAAGAGGACATAACTTGGCTTTGTGGCGGTCACTTTGCTTGCCTACTCGCTGGCAAATGTCACAGGAGGTACAGTATTGCCTCACATCCTTGGAGATCCCTGGCCAGAAGAAAGCGTGGGTCAACCTGTATCGGGTACGCGTCATCCCTAGATGCCCAGACAGGGGAATGTCATGGGCAATCCGAAGCAGTTCTTGCCTATACTTCTGGGGAACCACTAACTGTTTAGTCATTACTGTGGCCGACCCTCCCACTCCTCTTTCAGCAATGCGGTAAAGTAGCCCTTTCTCCCAGGTGTACCGCTCCCCCTCTAGCCCAGCCTGGTCAGCGTTTACCCTGTCCCTGTATACCTGTAGCGTGGGGTCTGACCTCACCTCGGCCTCAAACTTAGTCGGGGTATCACAGGACATACGTGTCGTGTGGGGGTCATGGTCTCTTACCGGAGCCTCAGAGTGTGTTGGTGGAACCGTGGTGCGAGCCTGTTGCCGCGTGGTCACTGGATGGGCTTCCTGGTATGGAGCCTGGGGTACAAAAGCAGAGGTCATCTGGTCCAAGTCATTTCCCAGCACAACATCTGCTGGTAAATTTTGCATTAGGCCCACTTCTACGTCCCCTCTCCCACACCCCAATCCAAATGTACTTTGGCAGTGGGTAGTCAGTACACTGCTCCCCCTGCCACTCGTACTGCCACGGATCTGCCAGTGTGTGCCGAGTCAGGGACCAAATGGGGTGCTATCAATGTTAAAGTAGCTCCAGAATCCTGAAGCCCCTGGACTTCTTTCCCCTCCAAGGTCACTGGCTGTCGATGATGCTGCCGGTTATCCGTGGCTCGGACTGTCATCACCTCATGCAAGATTCCCAGGGGTTCTTCCGCTGGAATGCTCAACATCTCTTGAGTGGCCGGCTCCCGTTGATAATGATGGGCAGCAGCCCTTGGTGCCAGGTTCGGTCCGCCTTGGTTCCAGGTGGGTCTGCCCTGGTTTTGGGTGCACTCGCGTGCCATATGTCCCCACTGTTTTCAGGTGTGGCATTGGATGTTGGCACGTCCGTTATATCTGGAGGGTGGTGGTAAAGTCCCTTGGGATTGACGAAAAGGGGAGGCTGTGAGAGCGGGGGGTGGTAAAGTACTGGGTGGTCCCGCGGGTCAAGGATAACTCTCGGTTAGGGGCCCATGATGTCTCCTCGCATCAAAATGCTGATCCGCTAATCGTGCCGCTTCGGTTAGGGTGAGAGGTTTCCTGTCTCGCACCCATTCTTGTGCCTCTGGGGACAAACCGTTGAAGAATTGCTCCAACAGCAGTAACTGTCACAATTCCTCCATAGTAGTGTCTTGGCAGGCTTGTATCCACCCGTGGAAAGCTTGGTCCAGCTTGTGTGCCCATTCAGCATGTGAATCCTTCTCTGGTTTGTGCAGGTTTCTAAACTTGCGCCGGTATTCCTTTTGGAGTAATGGCGTATCTCTCTCATATCGCTCACTTCACTTTGTTATAATCCTTGCTGTCCTCACTGGGTACAGCGCGATATGCTTCTGCTGCCCGACCTGCCAGCTTGCCTGCTAGCAATGGGACGCATACCGTCCATTCCAATTTATGTAAATCACACAGTCTCTCAAAATCCTGTATATACCCATCAATCTCATCCTTCTCCTTGCAAAACATTTGGTTGTAGAGTGACTCAGTAGTGGATTCTGCTTGAGACTGTGTATACTGCGGACTGTGTGCCATCACGCACTCCTGCACATTCGCCATTACCATATGCAGCATGGCATTGGATATAGGCTGTGGCAAAAATTCCAGCCTGGTCGTCATTTCTCTCTGGTAGAGGGTTTCTTCTATGGCTGCTGGGGGTGTAGCGCTGCGGGCTCTGTCTCCCTCCATCAGCTCAGCAGTTAGTACAGCTTTGGATTTGTTGCTGGCTACCTTACCCCTGGCTTCTAGCAGTTCCTTTAATGTCTGCCGCTTTAGCGTAGAATAATCCGTCTCCATTTACATCGGTAGTTCACATTGCACGAATTGCGCTTATCGGCTGTAAGGTTGGATCCTGTCGCTTGCCACCAATTGTAGCGGAGTACAATATTAAACTCCACGATCTCCGCTGGTAACCAGGGTAAATCCACAGTCAGCGTTGAAAAGTAAGGCAATGTCCCAAATCCCCCCAATAACCGAACGAAACACAGCTCTGAGAGTCAACTGACTTTTATTCACAGGCTTCCATATTTATATAATTCCCCATGCAAGGGGTTTCCAAACAGCCAAACAGATTAAGCAGGGGTAATACAGTGAGGACCACATAGGGGAACTTAACATTTTGGATAATTCTCCCATCAGGCATTGCTGCACGAGGGAAAAGTCGGTTGATAGCTGGGGTCTGGGGTTATGTGTTGTGGGAGTTCGGTTTAAAACTGCCGAACACCGATTGGGCAACATAAAACGAAGTACTTAAAGAGGAGTTCCACCCTAAATTTTTACTTTTTTTTAATCCACTCCCCTCCCCCTTACATGCCACATTTGGCATGTAATTTTTTTTGGGGGGGGAGTGGGGGCTTCAGTAGGAGTGGGACTTCCTGTCCCACTTCCTGCTTCCGCCGAGGGGCTGGTTAGGCGATTAAGCCTTAATCGCCTACACCAGCCCCTCCCTGTAGGCGATCACATGGGACACTGACAGGTCCCATGCGATCGCCTCTCCAATCAGCGGCGAGCCGTGCCGCGCACGCATGCGCAGTGCGGCTCGCGCATGCGCAGTGGGTGCCCGGCCGTGAAGCCGAAGGCTGTCACGGCTGGGTGCCCACAGTCGAGATGGAGACGCCGGCTGGGGAGGGGGGGAGAGGAGCGGAGCCCCGGTCGGCGCGTCGCTGGAACGCAGGAGCAGGTAAGTGAGTGTTTATTAAAAGCCAGCAGCTACAATTTTTGTAGCTGCTGATATTTAATAAACACAATTTTGGGCTGGAACACCCCTTTAAATGCTAGTGGCTTACGGCTGCCAGCATACAAATTACTATGCCCACATAAGACCCAGCAGAATACATAGCATATAATACAGACAACCTTTTGACATGTAACGTCCAGCGTTCCAGAAGTGGCTAGGTTTGCCACAGTGTCTTTAAGGGGATGTCCTTAATCTCACCAATTAGTTATTGTAGGATTATAACACTGTTTGCACAGTTCTCCAGCATTAGGGACTGACTGACTGACTTTTTTTATATAAACTATAAATAAAGAATTATTTTATTTGGAGATCTCACCTAATTGTGTTACCCCCTTGAGAAATGCAGCCGAAGTACAGCAGATAGCATTATGTTCTTTCCTAGAAATATGTTTCTTAGTTTACTGTTGTTCCAGGCTGATGAATGCCAACCATGTTATGTGTTTTTTCACAAACTGTCTAACATATGTAAAGCATAAGCATACTAATCCATCCCTTTAAAAATGTTTTGTCAATTTGATGAATGCAGCACTTCAGGATTTGACATTCTTTTCTAATCAAACAATGAGCGCTTTCAAATAAAAATAATGATTTGTATGTTCTTCTCTAGTTTATTGTTACTGATTGGCAAATAAAGACCATGTGTTGTGTTTGTTAACACAAAATAATAAATAAATAAATTATAAAGTATATCTGCACATACATAACTGTTGTGTACTGTGGTTCTGGATTCTAGCACTGTAACCTCGTAAGAAATCATAAAAACTTTTTTTTACAGAAGTTGTACTTGAATGTCTCATTCTATACAAAATCAATTTCCCATGAGTCATAGAGGGCATTTAAAATACGACTACATATCTCTTTTGTGTTGTATTACTGCCAAAATGTCATGCTAAGGTGATAAATGCTGTCAGAAGACAACAGGAGTTACTTTACTGAGTTTGTCACCTGTAGACAGTATGAAGTCAAGATACCATGCCCTTTCTACCTTTTTAGACGTTTCTACATTGAAATTACCAATAAGTTCTATATTGCAATACAAATAAAATCTCTACAGTCTAGACAATCTATATCAAAAGTTGTCTACCTTTTCTATGGGCCAAAATCCAGACCTGATGGATAGGTCAAAGTCAGCTAACACAGTGCTGGAAAAATGTAATCTGTATACTGTGATCAGTGGGTGTAAGGAAGAACAGGCTGTGGATAGAAAATTCTCTTTCACATTGATTTTATTGAGAATTGAACAGGAAAAATAATATCCATACACAGCATAAAAGTTGCATCTGAAATTACACTAGTACAAAAGCTCAACCCACTGTACAAAACAACAAAAATAATATAAATGCAGAATATGACCTGGGTGCATAGTCGACTATACAGTAATCCATAATACAGCAATTACAAATTAATTGTAGTGTCAGAGGAATTCAGTACAAAAGAAAATTAATTATTAAAGCAATGTCACACAGAAATCCATGGCTGTATAGCCAACATTGGATGAAGTAGAACATACAATGAAAAGACCTGGCTTAATTTGTGAGGGAAGAAGTATCCCCTCCTGTGTAGGGCGTTACCATGAAAAGAAAAAGTATGAAAAATCAATGGACACAATAAGGGAGAGTACAAAATAACCAGTTAAGGCCTAAATAAGGGAAGAGAAAAAAACAGAAACATAGAGAAAGAGGGGGAAGGGAGAAAAAGGAAGATAAAGGAAGATAAAGGTCCAGAGAAAAGGTAGGATAGGATAGGTTAAAGGGAGTGGGGGTGCCCCAGATGCATCTGTCAACCTGAAAGAAAGCAGTTACAGTTCATGGAAGTGGGAGGTAATTTGTGATGATGGAAAGTTATCAAGCCAGGGTTGCCAAATGCATAAAAATGAGTTGTGCATGTCATCAAGAATCACTGTTAATTTTTCTTTGTTAAGTACACCATAAACACAGTTCTTAACCTTCTCAAAGCTAGGTGTTTTCCACGTTCTCAAAATTAGTTATTACACAGGTGGACCTGGTGGGAGCATGTATGACTATATGATCTATTTAATTTTTGATGTTTTATAATGGGTACAAGCTGGGATATAAACAAAAACAGGTGCTGCTATAAAGACTGTAAGGGGCCAGGGGACCAAATGAGTGACACAGTATGCAATGTATGAGAAATATGCTATGCAGTGGAATAACGTCTTTACAGAATGTCGCCAATTTACAAGCCAACCTCAATGCTCTGTCTAATTGGGCGACTAAGTGGCAGATGAGGTTTAATGTGTATAAATTTAAAGTTATGCACTTGGGGGCTAAGAATATGCATGCATCATACACACTAGGAGGAGTACAACTGGAGGGATCGATAGTGGAGAAGGATCTGGGGGTTTTGGTAGATCATAAGCTCAATAATGGCATGCAATGCCAAGCTGCGGTTTCCAAAGCGAGCAAAGTCCTTTCTTGTATTAAGAGAAGTTTGGACTCTGAGAGAGAGATATAATTTTGCCCCTGTACAAAATCATTAGTAAGACCTCATCTGGAATATGCAGTTCAGGTTAGGGCTCCAGGTCTCAAGAAAGATATTGGGGAACTGGAGAAAGTGCAGAGGGCAACCAAACTGATAAGAGGCATGGAGGAGCTCAGCTATGAGGAAAGATTAGAGGAACTGAATTTATTCACTCTTGAGAAGAGGAAATAAGGGGAGACATAATCAACATGTACACATATATAAGGGGTCCATATAGTGAACTTGGTGTTGAGTTATTCACTTTACGGTCAACACTGAAGGAGGGATTTCACCTCCAAATATGGAAAGGTTTCTTCACAGTAAGAGCTGTGAAAATGTGGAATAGACTCCATGCAGAGGTGGTACTGGCCAGCTCAGTAAATACTTTAAGAAAGGCCTGGATTATTTCCTAAATGTACATAATATAACTGGGTACCAATATTTATAGGTAAAGTTGATTCAGGGAATATCCGATTGCCTCGTGGGGAATCAGGAAGGAATTTTTTCCCCTGCTGTAGCAAATTGGTTCATGCTGTTTTTTTTCCCTTCCTCTGGCTCAACTCTGGGTATAGAATTGAGTATATGTGATTGTACGATATTATTATTATTTTATTTCTTATGGTTGAACTTGATGGACTTGTGTCTTTTTTCAACCTGACTAACTATGTAAATAGAAAAATGTTATAGTTTATTGATGAATAAAAACTATATATCATGCAATTCCACAATAGGAAAATTGAAATAGAGATACTGCAAATTTGGCAATAAACAACAATCGGAAACACCAGAATCAAAGAGTGTCCCCGAGTGTGGCCACTAAACAGTTCAAGGCACAAGACAAGACACACAACAATGGGGGACAAATAAACAAAAGTCCAGACACCAAAAATTTATATATGGGTGAGCATGTCACGACAATTGTCATATGTGTCACTATCAAGTATATAATCAGACATGGTCATCCATATAGAGGTTCCTGGAAGGCTTGAGCCCTAGATAAGGGAAAAAGTAGGGTGAGGAAGGGAAGGTAAAGGGAAAAGGAAAAGGGGAGGAAAGGAAAAAACTAATGGGCCTCAAAAGAAACCAAAAATAATTATTGAGGGGAACCCCCCATGCAAAGTCAATATCCTGGTAATGGGGAAGGTATAGTAAACCACATAAATGTGAAACGGCAAAAATGTTAGTAGTAGGAATGCAGAGAAATTAGTATGTCCATGGTTATTCCCAAAATAGAAAAAAATGCCCCAATTGGGGATGACAAGAACAAATCAGGACAGACCGTAATACACCTGGTGATTATAGGTATTACAAGTAAGCACTTCCTGCTGTGGTCCATTAAAGCCTAGGTATATGTCCTATATATGGATGTATGATGGCATGTAGGGATATGGGGTGTCAATAATAAATAGTTCCCTCAATGTCACAAGGAACTGGCTGTCAGTTATATGATACCCTCTGAAGTAGAGCTTGAATTTAGAGCACTTGTTGATCAGTCCAGCCCTCGTCCATCCATCCACAGCTATCTCTTGGGAGTCTTTGCTGCTGTTTTAAGACACAAGGGATTTCTAATTTTATCAAGAGATGATAAGTACCTAATAGAACTTTATTATATGTACTGATGTAGAGGTGTGTGAACTTATAGCACACACAGCCTCAATTTCAAAAATGATATGGGTAATACGTATGTGTTCCCATTGAGTACAGTTCACAATAGTTTTATGTAGGAGTGCTTCCCAAGGGCTCAAGTTAACATGGAGAACCATATTGACCAGTGTATATACCCGTATCCAAAGTCTCCATACTTTGGCACATGTCCACCATATACTGTATGTTATATATCATCCAGGTCTAGGCAGCCCTGAAAACAATACAGTATGATGGATATGTGGGTAAGCATTTTGTTATCCTAGCCAGTATAAAATATAGGACGCGACCTTAAAAGAGTTTTCTAAAGCAAGCACAATATGAGATTATTTAAATAAAGCCTCCCCCATTTTATGACAATTCTCAGGGGATAAAACAGTGTCAAAGCCATGCTCTGATCTTGAATAGTAAGAGGGGGTTTACACCCCAGTGTTGTTCTAGATAAAAGAGTATAACAAAGAGATAAGGCCTTGGATCATAGGACAGGTTTGACATCTAATCTAAAAGTCTATCAATAGCAAGAAGTGATCACGATTTTTTGTAAGAGATTCTAGATTGTACTGAATTTTGGAGATAAAATAATTCAGGATCAGAGATGGGCTTGTGACAAGTGAAGGGACCTCTTTTTTAAGGAGCCACCAAAACCGTGTGCTGTTTTCTAGGTGCAGAGGCATTACAAATCTGGGGGTATTCTACATCAAAATAACGTGAGACAAAGGAGGCAGTGAAATGTGTTTTTTGCATAATAATTCTCGAGTGGCAACTAGACGTGCCCTAACTTGCACGTGTGTGTGTGTGTGTGCATGTGTGTACACAGGTGTGCATGTGTGATAGCGCCAGTATATGGGAATACTTGTCGCCCAACTTGCCAAAAGAAGGCTATAGCGCAAGCTTACTTTGCCGGGATGGGTAAATGGGCCAAACATGGTGTCTCTTTACCACATAGTCAGCTGTGTCGAATGACAGCTGATCACAGATGTAAACACAAGTCGGCTATCGTCTTTCCTTTACTCGCGCTGACAGCCGATAACTGGCTTTTGTTAAAGAGACATCTACACTGATAATCAGGGCAGTCCCAACAGTGCCAAGCAGTGATGCCAATCAATGCCCACCAGTGCTGCCAACCACTGATGACAATCAGTGCCCATCAGTGTTGCCATGCAGTGTCCGTCAGTGCCTCCTCATCAGTGTCACCTATCATTGCTGCTTATCAGTGCCCATCGATGGTGCATATCAGTGCCCATTAGTGCTGCCTATCAGTGCCCATCAGTGTCACCTGTCAGTGCCTATCAGTGCTGCCTATTAGTGCCACTTATCAGTGCCCTTCAGTGCTCCCTATCAGTGTCCATCAGTGCCACCTATCAGTGCCCAGCAGTGCTGCCTATCAGTGCAACCTCATCAGTGCCACCTGATCAGTGCCTAGGAAGGAAGGAAGGGGTTAAAAGTGCCCTGTAGGCCCAAGGGGTAAAGTGACTCCAGAGACCAGAGGTTTAGTAAGTGGTCATCAGTTCTACCATCTGTGACCTGATCCTCTGCTTCCTTCTGTGTTTATCCAGCCTGTTTTGGACTCTGCTTATTCCTGATAACCCACTGTTGACTCTGGCTAGGGATCTGCCTCTGCTTTCTGACTGCTGTTTTGATACCTTCTCTGCTTGCTCAATACTGGCCCTGGTTTGGCCCAGGATGGCTCTCCAAGGGGGCGCACCTCAAGTAGGCATCCCACCTCCCTCAACCACCTTCAAAGGGGGAGGCAACTCAATGAGACATCGGTGAGCAAACCACATCTACAAGGCTGTGGTCTAATGGCTTATGCAGTGAAATAAATGCATAAATGGTACATTATATCAAGCAACTTCATATGAACTGAGTACAAATTAAAAAAATGAAAAGAAACAACCAAGAAAGTTCTCAAAAAGAGACAAAAGTCGCAGGAGCAAGGTTAATCAACGTAGGACTCACAGAGGCCAAGTAGACACAACTAACAGTTCATTGACTAGAATATCCAGTGGCTGACCAGATGTTTTGCAAACCAAGCTCGGCTGGTAGCTCCAATCCCACAGCTTGAAGGTACTTCCATGTATAGAAAAGATGGGCGCCTCATAATGAACATCTTGGTGGTCAAACAGCAGTTTAAAGGGAAGCCCTATCTATATCTGATCATGGGATTGTAGGAATTGTAAAAGAGGCTTCAGGGCTCTGTGATAAAAATGGTGGCTTGTTCAATGTCTGCATAAACCTTGCAAGAAAAGTCAGGAGTGTCACTGGCCACCAGCATAATGGATTTCTTAGTACGGTAGAAGTGGAAATTTAGGACAATGTCCCTGGGAGGACCATCTTTGGATCAGTGCATTTCCAAGCAGTCTGAGGAGATGCCTAGAACTAGTTCCTGCAAAAGGGCCGAGGTTAAGCCCTGAAGATCTCTAAAACTCTCTGGGAGCTCCTAAAGGCAAATGTTACTTCTCCTGGCTTTATTCTCTTTCAATGCAGTAAAACAATCTCACCTTGTAGCTCCTCTTCGTCTGTCTCATGGGTATCTAGAACTGTGGTGCCAGCATCCATCCTGGTTTCCATGAGTGATGTATGTTAGGCTGAATCTTTAACTTCCTTCTGAAAATCAGTGGAGAGTGTCTTAGCGGTCACAGCCAGTTCCTCACGAACAATATCCCTGTTTTATTTTTAGACAGCCCGAGTCACGATCAATATTCTTTGAGTGGAGAGCTGAGGAGAACTGCTAGAGGCTGCAGGGAGACTTACCAAAGTTGCTCATGGAGGGCCTTGTGGTTTAGTCCTTCTACCCGGCTGGGTGCTATCTTGGCTTCTAATCCATTGCTAAGCTTTATTGGATTGCTCCATGAGTCCACAGTGTGTTCTACACCTCCTACTCATGTATGTGTGCGGCGGGTTCGTAACTGTCGTATAGCGCAGGGGTACTGAGAAGATTCACCTGGGTGAGTGGAGCTGGCCTAGAACACTGCTATTCAGGTCTGCTGTGTGCATGCACCCCCCGATGGATGGAAAATTCTATAAAACCCTATATATAACCCTTCCCCAACAAATGTTTTGCCTAGTGTTTGACTTTAAATATTAAATATTTTAAATATTAAATGCTATACTTTAAATATTAGTATAGTTTTAATGTACTTGTTGGTTATATATTTTATTTCCACCACAAATAATTACAGAATTACAGAATAAAAGAGGCTTATTGAGCAGAAGAACTGCTTGTCTGTAAGAAACAGTGGGCCAGATCCACAGAGCTAGTACGCCGGTGTATCGCCTGATACACCGGCGTACTTTCAAATTACCCGCGTCGTATCATTAGTTTGAATCCTCAAACCATGATACGATGGCTTCGGGCTTCGATCCGACAGGCTTACGTCTTCGCACACCTTCGGATCTAAGCTGCAATATTTCTGCTCCCGCTGGGTGGAGTTCGCATAGTTTTCGGGTATGCAAATGAGCTTTTTACGGCGATCCACGAATTACGAACGGCCGTCGCATTCTCTTACGTCGTCGCTAGTCAGCTTTTTCCGGCGTATAGTTAAAGCTGCTATTATCCGGTCTATAGTTAGACTTGCCATGTTAAGTATGGCTGTCGTTCCTGCGTCGAAATTTCAATTATTTTTTTTTGGCGTAAGTCGTCTGTGAATAGGAATGTACGTAATTTACGCTACAAAAAAAAAAAAAAAAACGAAATTTCCCCGGAATTTTGCGCAATGCACGGCAGGAAATTTCTGAACTGAGCATGCGCTGTTCGATTGCCGCGGGGACGCGCTTCATTTAAATGATTCACGCCCCCTACCTGCGTAATTCAATTCCGCCGTGAGAAATACACTACGCCGCCATACCTTACGGGCCGAAATCTTCCTGGATTCGACTTAGAGCCAGGTAAAATACGATGGCGTAGTGTATCTCTGATACACTGCGCCAGGGCAATTGTATGTGGATCAGTGTTTCAGTCTTTTACTGTTCTATAAATGTTTAGCATTCCACCTTTTAATAATTCCCCCAATTATTGTGAGAGTTTATAATTGTTATATGCCTAGCCTGTATGTATTAAAAAGAATACATTTCTAACACAAATAGAATGGTTTGTTACGCACCTTCATTGTTTTACTGAGGGTGGCAAACGTTCACTATTCAAAAGTTTTCTTGCTTGAACAATGTTTCTTAATGCAAAGGCATAAAGGTTTTTTTTAATTCTTAAGATACACAGTAGACATATTTTAGGGCCCATTGGGAAAGAAGCTTCCATTTCATCATCTAGAAATATGTGGAATTTCCAGTGTCTGTGTTGCACTGGGCACATAAAACTAGATGCATTACACTGGGGATGTCATACATCAAACTGTGGGATGCCTTTAAAATAATAAAGAGATACCTACAGTATGCAAAGGTATTCATCAACATGTAGATATTAAGATAAAAGTTGTGCTCTAGGCTCCCCACTTTTAAGAAAGTGTCAAAAATGTACTGTGACTTTGTAAGAATTTTGCTTTCTTTTTTAATACTATAAAACAATGTAAAAAAAATAAAATGTTTTAAATACATCATAATAATATTATAAAGTGTTTTTGTCATGTCAGCCTGTGGCACTCTAGTCTACATTTGACATGATTAGTATGATTATTTAATGTGTCATCAGTGCCTTCCCATATAATTCGCTACTTAGACTTCAGAAGCTGCAGTGACTTTGCTGAAAGCAGATGGAAGTAGGTGCCCAGTGGTGCAGTAAATTATGTTTCCGCCTGAACTTTAAAGGAGGCGTAGGGTGCTTCTATTCATTTGCAAGTCCCTGTGGGACTTAAGATCTGGGAATGCCAGTGGTAGAGCATAACATTGCTCATAAAGTCTTACTCCAGTTAAATGTTTGGTTGTGGATTTAATGGAAAAGAGTAATGCCCTGTACACACGATCGGTTCCTCTGTTGAAAACGGACCGATAGACCATTTTCATCGGACGAACCGATCGTGTGTACAGGGAACCATTGTTTTTTTTCCATCGGTGAAAAAAAATAGAACCTGTTTTACATTTTTCTTATGGTAAAAAAACGATCGTCTGTGGGAAAATCCATCGGTCAAAAATGCACACATGCTCAGACTCAAGTCGACGCATGCTTGGAAGCATTGAACTTAATTTTTCTCAGCACGTTGTTGTGTTTTACGTCACCGCGTTAGACACGATCGGATTTTTACCCAATGGTGTGTAGGCAAGACTGATGAAAGTCAGCTTCATCGGTCCGTTTTCATCAGACAAACTGATCTTGTGTACAGGGCATTAGAATTTCTGTCAGAGTTTCTGTCAGGTTTTCCATCTTTGAAACCCATGTAGGATATTTTCCTTTGCTTCCTGCCCCTGTGAGGCCCATAAAACAAATGCAAATGTTGCTTTTTCTTGGACCAAAAGGTACTGACAAGGTCCGGCGTCCGTCTGCAGCCTTGGTGATGTCCTCCCCTCTTCTCCTGCTCTGTCTCTGAGCCGATCCCCGCTTCCCGCACTGTGTTTGAATGCCACCGCCGACATATACCGAGCACAGTACACTTGGGCACTCTCAGCCAGGCTCGGCTCCTCTCGCATAAAGGCTAGGAGGCGGCACAGTGCGTGACCGTGAGCGGGGACCAAGCCTGGCCGAATGTACCCAAGTGTACTGCGCTCGGTATATTTCGGTGGCGACTTTCAAACACAGTGTGGGAAGCGGGGATCGGCATATATCGCGCACCCACGATTTCCCCCTGATTTTAAGGGGGAAAAAGTGCGCGCTATACGCCGATAAATACAGTAATTTTCCTTGACTGGTTTATTTATTTTTTTGGTTAACATTTTAGTAACAGTGACAACTTTTTAAATAAGGTTTATGTTTTATAGGGAAGCCCAGCATTATATTTATAGAGAGTTGTTACTTTTAAACATCTACTCTCCAGTGTTTGTGAAATGCTGGAACAGAATTTTCTTGATAGCCATTTCCAATAGAGAAGAGTCCAGTAGATTAGATAGCAGAACAACTAATGAAAAGCATCATGAAAGTGACAGCAAGATTAATTAAGTTCCTCTGGCTGTGTTCACGTGCGCCTCTGTTTAGTTCCTTTGGGTCCAGCTGCAGTTAAATGGTATTTATCCTGACAAATATTGTAGTTTTCTGCAACTGACATTTTTGAGTCAAGGGTAAAAATACTTATTAAGGTTTATACAGTGTGGAAAGGATAGATTAACACTGAAGGACAACCGCAGAACGCATAATTACATACAAATATATGATTATTGAAACTGATAGGCTGCATAAATAAGAAAAAGAAAGAAGAAAATGTGAATCGCTTATTTTATTGGAGGTATGCATATTATATTTGATCACAACAAACAAAAAATAGCAACACATATAAAAATAATAAATAACATCATCTCACCCATCAACACACACTATATACTCTGCAATATTTTAAAGAAAACATAAAACATCTCTTTTGACCTGGATAACACATACAGTCAAATTTCACAGATCATTTACAAATCAGCTTATGGTATGGTAAGCTGTTAACTTCTTTAATACTTTATGGTGGGGGACATCAGTCTTTTCAATTTAATGGCTGTCAATTCCCTGGCATAACAATTTGTTTTAAAAATATGTTTATGTGGTATATATTAATCAGTAACACACAGCAGGCATAGATTTGGTGAGCACACATTTTTCAAACCAAAGGTATTAGAAATAAATACTGATATTAATGTAACAAACCCTTATCTGCTTCAGGGCATTTATATAGACCAATCAAGCAGATACAGTATGTCTCCTAAAACAGTTTTCTAGATCTTTAATCTAAACTCTGTACATTTTGGTAATGTATGATGTACGATTGCAAAGGTCTCCCTGGGAGGTTTTTTTTTCTTTGCATGTTTTATTTTGTTTTTCAAGCTCTGGTGATCTCTCCTAATAAGAGTCTTGTTTAAGTGGAGTAATATCAACCATTACATTCTCAATTTTAAAAGTTAATGCTACCTGTCAACCTTGAATAGGATTTTTTTTGTGTAAGATTGGATCATCACTAGTAGGGGTGCCTGTAACCTTACTTGATCCAGAGCGATTAAGATCAGGCTGGTTTAGAGAAGTAGTAGCAGCAGAGCTTTTATTTCCTATTTTTCTCTTTGTCAGGCTACAGACAAGGTATTTGAAATCTGCGGGTGATGAGATTGACGAGCCTTTTTTTTCCATCTCTTTGTCTTTTCTTTGGTTTACTGCTGTGGTGGGTTGGATTCCTACCTTATGAAATGAGCTAAAAAAAAATGTGCTAGATGATTGATAGATACAGTGGTTGACCGAGATATTGTGTCAATCTCGCTCCCTTTCTCGGCGAGATTGAGCACTTGCGAGCTCCATCGCGGGAGCCAGCGCCGAGCTGGCTTGCCGCGATGGAGACAAAGCCGTCATAGAAGCGACGGGGATCCGACGCGTATTCCCACCAATTCTACACGTGGGCCGAGTTTGTTATGAATCCTGAGAAGGAAGTCCCCGCCGGATTTTAAATAAAAATCCGGCATGGGTTCCCCCCTCAGGAGCATAACGGGCCCTTAGGTCTGGTATGGGTTGTAAGGAGACCCCCCTACGCCGAAAAAACGGCGTGGGGGTCCCCCCACAATCCATACCAGACCCGTATCCAAAGCACGCCAGCCGGCCGGTCAGGAGGGGAGTGGGGGCCCCATCATGCTCCGGTAGGTAGCACGTGGTACCTACCGGAGCATGATGGGACTGCGACGTCACAAGACAGGCCTATATAACTCGCTGCGAGCCGCGCGCCAGCATAACAGCGGAAGGAAGCGTCGCGTCAACATCTGGAGAAGAGAAGAAGAAGACGTCACAGAAGAGGGGACACGCCGCCGCTAGTAATTGAGCTAACACGAAGATAGCGGCGGCGAGTCCTGAAGAAGAAGAAGACCCCCGGAGAGCGGAGAAGACCCCCGGAGAGCCGGAGAAGACCCCGGAGAGTGGGAGAAGACCCCGGAGAGTGGGAGAAGACCCACCCGCCGCCGAAGATGTCGAAGGAAGCCCGCCGGGTGGTGGGCGCTTTTATCAAAGCGCCCCCCCGGCGGCGGAAGAGAACCAGACGGCGGTGAAGAACAGCGGCACCCACCCCCCCGCAGAAGCCCGCCGGAGGGGGGCGCTTTTATAAGCGATCATACACACCCCCCCCCGCGGCCAACTAATAAAATATTTCAATACACTGTGTGGTTTATTTGTGTTTACACTTTTCCTGCAGGTGAATGGGTAGGGGTACAATGTACCCCATACTCATTCACTTAGGGTGGGGGGCCGGTATCTGGGAGCACCTGACCCCCCCATGTTGAGGGCATGCTGCCCGGTATGGCTCAGGAGGGGGGGGCGCTCGCTCGCCCCCACTCCCCTCCTGACCGGCCGGCCGGCGTGCTTTGGATACGGGTCTGGTATGGATTGTGGGGGGACCCCCACGCCGTTTTTTCAGCGTAGGGGGGTCTCCTTACAACCCATACCAGACCTAAGGGCCCGTTATGCTCCTGAGGGGGGAACCCATGCCGGATTTTTATTTAAAATCCGGCGGGGACTTCCTTCTCAGGATTCATAACAAACTCCGCCCACGTGTAGAATTGGCGGGAATCCACGTCGGATCCCCGTCGCTTCTATGACGCACTCGCTGGAATGTGCTTTTACTATTCCAGCGAGTGCGAGATGTCGGCAGCCTGTCGCCGAGAATCAGCGCGATGCTGTCGTGCTATAAACACATTCTCGGCGGCAGGCACTGTAGATAATGTATGATAACTTTTCAGAATTTGTCCAGTGTTAACATAAAAACATTTCCAGAGCATACATCAAATGCTCAACATACCCACCCCCACAGTGAAAAAAAGGAGAATAGAAACAATGACTTTGATTATTGGGGAAAAGTGTAAGATACACTATATATACGGCCTTGGTAGATATTACAGCCCGGCCAGGAGACCTGATTGTGCATGCTTTTGAAATGTAGCTTAAGGCTTTGCTTCATGTCAACATCTGAGTACATGTTGATTTTAGGTTCTCATGTTCCCTGAAAAATGTACCGTATGTTATGTTTAAATGTTTTATATATTCAGTGTGTTTTTTTAAAAGATTGCTTTGGTTTGAGTCAAACATATGGTACAAGTATTTATTCAGTCTTTAAATCTATCTATCTATCTATCTATCTATCTATCTATCTATCTATCTATCTATCTATCCATCTACTTTTGATATAAAACACCTTTTCTAAAAACAGTTTTTACCATCCTGAATCAGAAAACAATTTTCACATTCCAGAATTTAATATACCTAGTCCAAATAGAATTTCAGAAATCACAGAGTAGAGAACAATACAAAAAAAATGAAATGGTCTTTTGTTTACTGTAACGAGAAGGACTTTAAAGTATTTTCTGAAAAAATATATATATATCTATATATAGATATAGATATATATATAGATATATATATATATATATCTACATATAGATATACATATCTATATAGGTATATATATATATACACAGTATATATACACTGTATTTCAGAACTGGATGTGAAGAAATACAAATCTTCAGCAGGTTAAACATTTCCCTTATATGTATTTCATTTGTGTTTTAGATGTTTGTCTGGATTTCAGTTTAAAGTGGTTTAACCACTTCAGCCCCAAAACATTTTGCTGGTCAATGACTGGGTCAGTTTTAGTGATTCAGCACTGCGTCGCTTTAACTGACAATTGCGCGGTTGTTCGACGTGGCTCCCAAATAAAATTGGCGTCCTTTTTTTCCCACATCAATCATCTCTGCGGTTTTTATTTGTTGCGCTATAAACAAAAATAGAGCGACAATTTTGAAAAAAAATATATTTAACTTTTTGCTATAATAAATATCCCCCAAAAATATATATAAAAAAAAATGTTTTCCCTCAGTTTAGGCAGATACTTATTCTTGTACATTTTTTAGGTAAAAAAAAATGCAATAAACGTTTATTGATTGGTTTGCGCAAAAGTTATAGCGTCTACAAAATAGGGGATAGTTTTATGGCATTTTTATTAATATTTTTTTTTTACTAGTAATGGTGGTGATCAGCGATTTTTATCGGTACTGCGACCTTATGGCGGACACTTCAGACACTTTTGATACATTTTTGGGACCATTGGCATTTTTATAGCGATCAGTGCTATAAAAATGCATTGATTACTGTAAAAATGTCACTGACTAGGGGGCGAGGAAGGGGTTAATTATGTTCCCTAGGTGTGTTCTAACTGAAGGAGGGTAGGACTGACTAGGGGAAATGACAGATCGCTGTTCATACATTTTATGAACAGACGAACAGTTATTTCTCTAAAAAGAAGAAAAAGAAAGGTGCACCGGCCTAGTGTGTTGCCGTTGACAATTTATTAAAGAGGGGTAGAAGGGTAGATACCCCTTGAATCACACTCCAGAATAGGGGGGATAGAGGTGTGTCACTGCCGGCTGACGCATTTCTAGGCGACAAAGACCTCTTCATCAGAGCCCAGCAGTCCCCCTGACAGGTTCGGAAGCTGTGTGTTTACACACACAGCTACTCGTTCTCGCTCTGCAACGTGTGATCGTGGATGCCCGGCGGTGATCGCGCCCGCCGGGCACGCGCGGAGCACCAGGGGCGAGCGCCCCTAGTGGCTGTAATGCAAAATCACAGAATATTGCGTGATTTTGCGCAGCCGAGCTGACCTGCCGCCGTAAAACTGCGGCGGCTGTTCGGAAAGCGGTTAAAGGCTGAAGGTTTTGTTACCTTAATGCATTCTATGCAAAAAGGTAAAAAACCTTTGGTGTGCAGCACCCCCTCAGCCCCGCTGAAAGGTATCTAAGCGTGATCTTGATCCAGCAATGTACACAAGAGAAGTGGCTCATCTGAGTCTCTCACGCCTCACTGGCTGAGATGTAGCAGCAGAAGCCATTGGCTCCAACTGCAGTCAATCACAGGCAGTGAGGAGGGAGCGGGGGGGGGATGAGCTGCTTCCATAAGCTCTGTGTCCATACGCGGGGCCCAGAAATGAGCATGCATGAGAGCCCCCATAGGAAATGGCTTGCTGTAAGGCACTCGGCAGGGGGAAGGGGGCCAGAGTGCCCGCGGAGGACCCGAGAAGAGGAGGCTACAGGATTAGTTGTGGTTGAAGTTAAACTGTATTTACATAATTTATCTATGACCTTTGTTGCTATGACACAATATTGGCATTTCTGCCATAAGATCGGTTTTCTGTATTGGGCTGAATTCTTTGAGACATTCCACATATAAAGTGAGAGCTGGAGACATTATTGGTAAAAAGACAGAGACAGAATATGTATGTGGAATATGGTCTATGGCATTAAAAAAATGAAAACTCTTTTTGGCATCTTTTTAATAGTCTATTGAATTAATCACCCTCTTTTGCAGAAATCCCTAACCTTTGCAGCTGTTAAGTCACATTAAAAGATTGCAGTCAATGCTGAACCATACAAAGGATCAAAAACTGTATTAATAAAACTGTTGTTAGTAGTATAATTATATAAAAGGCAAATTTGGTGTGAACACAATATGACAAGTGTTCACTACCGAGACTCAGCAGAGAACTTGCTTTAGGCAGCATCAAAGATAGAAGAGAACCTCATATTGCTCAGAGGTCACTGTTTACTGCATGAAAACAGAAAATGAGATACCCAACCGCAAATATCTCAAATAATTTCTATCAGGTTAATGGAATTTAAGAAGTTATTTGACATTTTTTTAAATCTACATCTTTCATCAAAATAATACATGGTAATAAATACTTACAGGTCACACACTTTGTTTGCTCCAATCCAAGCACTGCCATGGCGAGTAGCCCAAAATTATAAAATGCCTAATACCAAGATTCCCCATTCTATTATTTGCTCAACAGTAAAAATTAGTTTGTTAAATCATCACCTATCAGTGCATGGGAACAGGACTTTAGTATTTGCTACACTTCTGCACAATGGCAAAAGGCACTAAGGCCCCTTCCACATGGGGCGGATCCGTTTAGCAGATCCGTCGGCTCAGCAGGAGTTCGCTCCGTTGATCTCCACTGAGCCGGCGGATGACAGGTCCCTCTCTGCTCACTAAGCAGGGGGCCATCTGTTAGAGCGGCCCTGATTCCTATGGAGAGAACGGACTAAAATGGACAGTATGTCCATTTTTATCAGATCTCATCTGATCCAATCCGCAATGACTGTGTTTTTAGAAGATCAGATGGCAAACGGGTGTCAGTGGACACATCTTCGCTGACATCCGTCTCCCCATAGGAGTAAATAGATGGCCCGCTCGGATCCACCTAAAAATGGACAGGCGGATCCAAGCAGGCTTGTGGTGTGAAAGGGGACTTGGTGTCACATATGCAGCAACGGTAACCTGTGGGAGTTAATGCAAAAAATATTGCTACAATGGTACTTGACACCCTATAGGGTTTCCATATTTTCTCCACAAGCCTGTCCTGTATCTCTCCTGTGCCACATATTTTGGACATGTCCAGTTATTTCTTCCTTCTGGACAGTGACTTTCCGATTACTTACACAAATTATAGGGATAAATAAATATTCCCTTATCACCCGACATGGCCATTCTATCCCTGGGCATAGAAGCGGTGTCGGCAGCTATTAGAGACAAAGCAATTGAGACCCTATTAAGTGCACGATTATCACTGGTATGACTTTGGAAAGACCATATAGCTCCTTCTATAAGTGAGGTGATAAAGGTAACTCACATGCATGCTACACATGAGATATTATTTGCCTCTACTCAAAGCAGGTATCAAGCAGCTAACGCCTGGTGGAAATTGTGGACTGACTGGTACAAGAGAATCACTATTGATTAAAATAGTTGTATCTGATATGGAACTACTGTATGGTTTAAAACCTTCTGACTGTGCTGTTTTGTACCAATTTGTTGCTTTACCTTGTTTTTTTATGTCTTATCTTCTAATTCTAAGTTATATACAGACATACAGTATGCAGACTTACCACGTGATCCCAAGCCTAGTCTCATGTAGTATGTTGATACTGAATACTAAATCCATGTTTATGTACCAATGTATGCCTTCTATGGACAATTACTGTCATCTTCAATGTCCCTTTTTCACTTTGTACTGTTTAAATTTTAATAAAGAAATAAATTGAAATTGAAAATAATACATTGTGAGTCTGCTATGTATTTCCTTGTTTGGGCACTTCCTATAATGGGAGACAATGCACAGTCCCTGTCTACTAGTTTCTCTCATCTGTAATCACTCTGTCACATGTGCTTCCAGTAAGTGACTGTAAGAATGGTCATTGTTTAAGAACTTTCAGGAACTTCAATCTGAGCACTAATATGCCATTGCACAATGGTGAGTTTGCATATAGGCAAGAAGTTGCTTCAGAGTGGCTGAAGGAGATCAGCAGCACTAAGATGCAAAACAAAAAAACATATATACACAGCTCTTTAGAAAACAAAGGGGTTGATTTACTAAAGAAGCGTGCTGATTTTGCCTCATGAATTGTCACTTAGCTTAGTGAATGTGATGAAGAAAAGTGAAATTTTACTTTGCAAAGAATACCCAATCACGTGCAAGGAAAATAAAACATGACTCTTAGGCCGCGTACACACAATCAAATCTGTCTGCTGGAAACAGTCTGCCAGACCGTTTCAGCAGACATATTCGATCGTGTGTACGGGCAAACAGACGGATTTGGCCAGCCGACAGATTTCAAAGCATGCTTTGAAATCTGTCCGCTGTGAATCCATCCGCCCGACATGTCTGCTGGTTAGTACGCTAACCAGCAGACATATCTGCTCGCATATGCGTCAAATGGATTTGACAAATGCGCGGAAGTGTTTTACTTCATGGTGCGTTGACGTGGCGGCGTCAACGTCACCACCACATCAGCGCGCTGTCTGCCGGCGGGGATTTTGGTTTGATTGTGTGTACACGATCAAACTAATACATCCCAGCAGACAGATCTGTTCAAATCGGTCTGTCCGACCGATTTGAACAGATAGATTTGCTTGTGTGTACGGGGCCTAACACATGAATAAATTATTAAGACAGAACAGCTTCATCTTATTCATTAAGCTAAGTGTAAATACCCTTTCCCCTGCCGACATATCTGGCCATTTTCATTTTCCTCTACAGGTAAACTAGCAGGTCTAACTCTATTTACAGTAAATCAGCCCCTCACCTCCCCCTTTTTTCTTTTCTCTCCATTGGTGTTTTGTCCCTCCCTTCCCTCTCTCCATAACTTGTGTTCCCTTACTTAGCTCCATTCTACTCTGACAAACACGTGTTCTCTTTGTGACACTTGTATACAGTTATCCACTTTGCCTGTTCAGAAACTACAAATGTCACCCCTCTCTTTAAAAATAGTCTCCATCAATGCTAAGGGTTTAAATATCCCTGAGAAACACTCTCAATTTCTTAGAAAATTCCACAAATTAAAAGCTAATATTGTTTGTATTCAGGAAACTCACTTCTAATCAGACACCATCACCAAGTTCACAAATCAGCATTTTCCATGCGTCTTTCATGCTACTGTAGCACCCCCTTACTTTCAGTATGGGCACTACGCTAAAGTTAGTTGGAATGGGAGAGTTATACGTTGCTCCCATTTAAATTGTGACCTCTGTCGTTCCAGAAAGGTCTCCTGGACCATTCTGCATTCTAGGGATGTGGTATCATCTCCGGCCAGCAGTTGGCGCCAGCGGGGTTTCTGGCAGAGCAAGTCTTCCCCAGCAGCCAATTAGAGGAGTTCCTCCCTTGCAGGGCATAATGGGGAGGAGTATATCTATGACAGGTGTCATGTGTTCTAAAATCTTCGCGGGGTCCCGGTGCTGGGTGCAGCATCCACCTTCAGGGTGCGCGCACCCATGGGCCCCGCCGGCGTCGCCCTCCTGGCCAAGCTTGCAGGCTTCATCGAGCCTCAACCGGAGGCGAAAGAGGACCCCAGTGATCCACTGGGTTTCAGGTTCCATTGAAACGGATTTTAGCATTATAGCTACATGCAACTTCGACACTTCCTTTTGTAACTTATAAAGTCACAACCTACCCCTTATACGTTGACTCCTTTTGAAAGCCTATGTAGATCGCGACCCCAATCCTCTGGTCTAATTTCCTTAAATTACGCAGCCATAATTTCCTCTAAAAGACCCCCGTTGAGACCTTACCATTTACAGTGGAAGGTGGAACTGGGGAAGCAGCTTGACCCAGAAGATTGGCGGAGTATGACTGTTGCTTTATCCAAATGCTCTAGAAATGTTCTCTTTCAGGAGAATGCTTATAAAGTGTTCTACAGGTGGTATTATACCCCAGCCAGATTGGCAACTTTTATCCCGTCCTATTCTCCCTTATGTTTCCGTGGATGTTCTCAGGAGGGCACAATGGCACATATCTGGTGGACCTGTCCCAGGGTGTGCAGACTGTGGGTCAAGGTTTATACGCTCCTTCATAAGCTTTTTAACGCCAATCTCAAGAGGGACCCTTCTTTGGAAACCAATTACGGAAATCCTGCGCCCGGAACGCTAGTTGGCATCGCATATTTTTACTGCAACTAAATTGACCATAGCTAGGGCATGGAAATCCCCGGTCCTCAGTTTCGAGGCTGTTAAAAACTGCGTGAACGACATTATGATAAATGAGAAACTGACGGCCGTGTTATCAGATAATCATGATAAATTTCTCAGAATCTGGCACGCTTTAAAATTGTGCACACTCATGGAATGGCGCCAAACTTTACTACTTAAAAATCTCCATAGGTGATGCTTTAACATTTTTTACAGGTTACTATTTTTGAGTTACAGAGGAGGTCTAGTGCTGGAATTGTTGCATGCGCTCTAACTCACGCGATGATACCTCACATGTAGGGTTTGAACGGCGTTTACATATGTGGGCGGGACTTGCATGCGTGTTTGCTTCTGCGCACGAGATAACAGGGACATGGGCCTTTTGAAATTATTATTATTTTTTTTATTTTTTTTACTTCTTTTATTTTTTTTTTTACACTTTTTTTATTTTAATTTTTTGATCACTTTTATTCCTATTACAAGGAATATAAACATCCCTTGTAATAGGAATCAGTGTGACTGGTCCTCTTTATGGAGAGATGTGGGGTCAATAAGACCCCACATCTCTCCTCCATGCTTACAAGCACGAAATTGGTGAAAAATAAATCACTGATCACATGCCGACAGCCGTGATTGCAGCTTTGTTCACTTCCGGGTACCGGGCGTGAAGTCATAACGTCGCGCCCGGGCCTCCGACGGTCATAGAGATGACTGGTGACCATCTGGTCACCAGTCATCTCTATGGTTTCCAGGCAGCGCCGACCGATTCGCACCGGATGGCGGTGGGAGGGGGAGGCGGCGTTGGGAGGTGGAACTTCCGCTTTGATCGTTTTTATTGTGCACAGAATCGGTGGCTGAAGACGGCGTTATCTAAATGATGCCTGTAGCTGCAGGAATCATTCAGATATCCCTGCACAAAGTGGAGGACGTCATATGACGTCCTCCCGTGGACAAGTGGTTAAAGATCCCATAGAAGTGCAATGTTACACTACGTGCATCCATGACTATTGCTCTTTAAACAACATGCCCAGCATTTTACCTCTCACACAATGGGAGGCTTGCAAATGTGTTCTTAATGGGGAATTATTTGCGACAGCTTCCAAACTGAAAATAATGCATCAAGCCAAGATTGCTTCCTTTACTGCTCTTATCCGTTCTCATAAAGCAACACATAAACACACTGGACCAGATTCAAAAAGATCTGAGTAAATTTCAGCGGGCGTAGCGTATCTCATTTACACTACTCCGCCGTAACTTACAGAGGCAGGTACCCTATTCAGAAAGAATTTGCGCTGTTAAGTGTAAATGTGCAGACGTAAGCCCACGTAATTCAAAGTAGGTGAAAGGTGGGCGTGATCCATGTAAATGAAAATTGTGACCCCACGTAATTGACGCATGCGCTGTCCGTGGACGTATCCCAGTGCGCATGCTCAAAATCACGTCACAAATACTCAATGCTTTTGATGTGAACGTAACTTACGCACAGCCCTATTCGTGAACGACTTACGTAAATGACGGAAAATTAGACGCTGTCCCAACATCCATACTTAACGTTGGCTATGCCTCCAATAGCAGGGGTAACTTTACGCCGAAAAAAGCCTTACGTAAACAATGTAAATCAAGGCGCCGGGCGCACGTACGTTTCTGAATCGACGTATCTAGCTCATTTGCATATTCTACGAGTAAATCTACGGAAGCGCCCCTAGCGGCCAGCGTAAATATGCAACTAAGATATGACGGCGTAAGAGACTTACGCCGCTCGTATCTTAGCAAAATTTTCGGCGTATCTTGCTTTCTGAATACAGAAAAAAGATACGCCAGCGCATCCTAGAACTTACGCAGCGTATTGTCAGATACGCCAACGTAAATTCTTTCTGAATCTGGCCCTAGGTCTTCACAAGAGAGCCCTTCTTCTTGAAGAATATGATAAGGAAACAGAGAGTCTTATGTCCTGTACACACGATCGAAAATTTAGACAGCAAAAGTCCAGTGTGGGCTTTTGAACAGAAATTCCGACCGTGTGTGCTCCATCGGACTTTTGCTGGAGGTTATTAAGAATAAAGTTGCTCATTGCCCCATATGCCTTAAAGAGGTTGTAAAGGTAAATGTTTTTTCACCCTAATGCATCCTATGCATTAAGGTGAAAAAACATCCGACAGCACACCCCCCCCACCCGAGCCCATTGGCTGGTGTTGCTGTCAATCACCTCCAATGGCGTGGCGCGCTGGGGGGTGGAGCCGAGTGATACAGTTGGCGGCTATGGCCACCGCTGTATCACGGTAGCGTGCTCGCAAGAGCTTTCCACCATGCGAGGGAGCTCGCATGAAGGTAGAAAGCTCTTGCGAGGAGAAGCCGAGACAGCCACCGAGGGACCCCAGAAGACCGGGTTCGGGGACACCATGTGCAAAACGAGCTGCACAGTGGAGGTAAGTATAAAATGTTTGTTATTTTAACAAAATGTTTTTTTTTTTTAATTTAGTGTTCCTTTAAACTGTAGAGTTGAGGGCAGGGATACTTTGTTACAAACAATAGCAGGTCATCTGCTAAACACAAAGGTTCCTTGAACGTTGCAACCCAGAAATGTGGATAGAAAACACTGACCAGAAGGTACAGGAGCCCTGCTCTCCTATACAAATTCTAGTCCCAGATCTCCAATAAATGTTGGAGATGCAAGGAAAAAGAAGGGATGATGTTCTAAATTTGTTGGACATGCTCCAAAATCCAACTGGAAGACGGTAAACAAGATTATCTTAGCAGTCACTTCCGAATATATAGAATTATCCCCTGTGCAATATTTACTCCATTACACCTCATTCCTAAGACACATTACCTTAAATCCATAGCAATGCTTATGATAAATTCTGTCAGGCATTGTATTACCTGTCACTGGTGTTAAACTAACATTCCAACAATAGGGGAATGGTTCCATAGGCTCAATAAAATGTAAGAAATAGAGGAACTTAGCATTTTGCAGGAATCGCTTTCTAATTTTACAGCTACCTGGTACTGTATGTACTGTAAGACAACTACACCATATACAGATACACACATTCTCATTCCAAGAATTTTCTTTATTTTCATGACTATGAAAATTGTAGAGTCACACTGAAGGCATCAAAACTATGAATTAACACATGTGGAATTATATACATAACAAAAAAGTGTGAAACAACTGAAAATATATGTCATATTCTAGGTTCTTCAAAGTAGCCACCTTTTGCAGCAGACACATCTCTAGAACAACTGTTAAGAGGAGACTGTGTGAATCAGGCCTTCATGGTAGAATATCTGCTAGGAAACCACTGCTAAAGAAAGGCAACAAGCAGAAGAGACTTGTTTGGGCTAAAGAACACAAGGAATGTACATTAGACCAGTGGAAATCTGTGCTTTGATCTGATGAGTCCAAACTTGAGATCTTCGGTTTCAACCACCGTGTCTTTGTGCGACGCAGAAAAGGTGAACGGATGGACTCTACATGCCTGGTTCCCACTGTGAAGCATGGAGGAGGAGGTGTGATTGTGTGGGGGTGCTTTGCTGGTGATACTGTTGGGGATTTATTCAAAATTGAAGGCATACTGAACCAGCATGGCTACCACAGCATTTTGCAGTGGCATGCTATTGCATCCGGTTTGCATTTAGTTGGACCATCATTTATTTTTCAACAGGACAATGACCCCAAACACACCTCCAGGCTGTGTAAGGGCTATTTGACCAAGAAGGAGAGTGATGGGGTACTGCGCCAGATGACCTGGCCTCCACAGTCACCGGACCTGAACCCAATCGAGATGGTTTGGGGTGAGCTGGACCGCAGAGTGAAGGCAAAAGGGCCAACAAGTGCTAAGCATCTCTGGGAACTCCTTCAAACTGTTGGAAGACCATTTCAGGTGACTACCTCTTGAAGCCAATCAAGAGAATGCCAATAGTGTGCAAAGCAGTAATCAAAGCAAAAGGTGGCTACTTTGAAGAACCTAGAAAATGACATATTTTCAGTTGTTTCACACTTATTTGTTATGTATATAATTCCACATGTGTTAATTCATAGTTGTAATGCCTTCAGTGTGAATCTACAATTTTCATAGTCATGAAAATAAAGAAAACTCTTGGAATGAGAAGGTGTGTCCAAACTTTTGGTCTCTACTGTAGATGCTAAGTGTTCTTTCTGAAGCAAACTAGACTTTTAGCTGCTATTTTTCAGTTTTGTTGCCTTACTTTCCTCTTCCTTTATTGCTAAGCTACATTGAGCAAAATAATCCAGCATTAAAAAATAAAAGACTTGTTTTGGCATATAATTACATGGATTTATGCACCTTTAGAAGCATATGCACCTAGACTCATTCTATTAGCTAACATATTTAATTATTCGATATGCATTTACACATGTATGTGCATAAATTATGGCAGTAAGCTTTCCTGTGAATGTAGATTTAGAGCTGCTCTAAAATACAGATCTAAATGCCACAATATGCATGGACACATTGGCCGAGACAAGGCTATGTGCTGAGGGATGCAAATAAATTACTCCAAAGCTATTCAAGAACCTCTTTTATAAATGACCTTATAATAGGACGATGGCCCCAGAGAAAAGTTTTTATAAGATCCTTGTTCATTTTGTTTTTGAACTAACAGCAACTCTGCTACAGCGAGTTTTGTTATTCTAAAACACTATTGGTTTTTACTTGCTTTTTTGTCAAATAAAGTTGCCTCTACTGTGCAATATAGAGAGTAATTTCATTAACAAGATTTTCTATTACTGTTTGAATAAAACATTATCGTGCTTGGCCCCATTTCTGCTAGACCCTATAGAAATCTTATAACCTACTATGGCTATAATAACATTCTTGTATGGAACACATCAGGAATCTACATTTGAGAAAATTATTGTTTCAGATTTTCAAACTTGAGAGAACTGAGGGAAAAGGACAAAGATTTCAGATGCATGATCTGTTGTAATTTTACCATACGCAGTGTGGTCAAGTGGCACCCTGTGAAAGTCCTGGAAGGCTTATACATTAAAATTATATATTTCTCGCTAATGAATGCAGATTCAAAGGTAATAAAACCATTTTAAGCCTGAGAGAAAACAATAGCTTATGATTTGATATGTTGTTGTACTTTCAGAGCTGCAATTATTACAGGCAAATTTCTAATTTTCATACACCATTTATGCTTCTGTCTACACAGGGAACATTACTCCTATTTTTCTTGTATAATATTTATCTATGCAGGTGTAAAATATAGGCACAATATTAGCATGATTAAAGAAGAATTCCAAGAACAGTATGACTTTTTTTTATATAAATTAAGCTTGAACCAATTGCATATACTATTTTTGAGAGATCCCTCTAGAACCGGGGTCGGCAAGCCATCGATCCGGTCATCTGACAGGTAGACAGCGCGACTGTGGCTCCTGACTGCCCGCTTCCTCTCAGATCAGAGAGGCAATGTACAATAGAGCCAAGACGTTCTAGCGGCCACCGTTTTTTATTGTTCAATGCCGATTGTTTTCTGGAAACATGTAAGTGCAATATATTTCTTAATAAATGTAACTCGTGAGAGGTTTTACACTATCAGCATTTTTTACTTTATTGGGAATATTACTATCAATCAGACGGCCTGAGGAAAGAGGATTGGAATCACCCTGGGGGTTAAGGTGGGGTCACTTCCCTTGTCTTCCATCTGTGACTAGTGCTGGAGAAGAATTTTAACTTTTTAGCCTATTTGACATTCCATAATAGAGGGTCCAGGTTCTTTGGTAAGAGTCCATCTTTGTGTTGGTGAACTCACCTGGTGGGGGGATTCTGATTTATCCTGAATGCAAGATTTTTTCACCTCATATGACACATTTGGAATTCATGGTCTACCCTAGAGACTATTGACACGACACACATGGCAATAATAATGGACATCTGGCAAAAAGTAATTATATTCAGTAAGACGATACGACTGCCACATTTAGTACAAGCAGGGACCCCAAGTCAGTGATAGGAAGTTTTGCTTTAAACACATTTGTGTTTGTGTTTTGGATCACAAGTGCAATATTTTGTTTAGCGTTTTGGGGTCAATAGAGCCAAGGCAAGTACGAGGAAGTGGGCCAAATGGGAACAGAAGAATCAATACCACTAGTGAGCAGAGTCTCTGTCCAGCCAGCCCTGCAAAACATGGAGCCGTTTGTGTTAAGCTGTGACAGCAGGGTCCAGGAATCAGGTGGTTCATGGGCTGTAAAACATATAACGGCTGGAGTACAATGACACAGGAGGCAGGAGGCTAATGACAGGTCCTTAGTGCTGAGCTGCCAGTGTTATTTAAGACTGCTGTGTACCATGCCGAGGTATGTGTGCACCTGCCAGAGACATCACTATTTTTTTTAATTACTGTGGCGTCTGCTAGAGACGAGGAATTGTGCTGCTGTATGTTATTGTTGGCTCTCATTTTTGTGTGTCAGGAGTGTGTGCAAAATTGCATGTGCTTCTGCCAGGCAGAGAAATGTGCTTCTCTTTAGCAGACGCATAAGGGTGACAAAGTGATTTCACATGCACCAAAACGCATGCACCACGTGAATTAGTGTGATTTTCAAAAAGGGTCAGGGACTTCTTTCCCCATGGGTAGGATGGGTTGCCCTGCACACATCATGCAGTGGTGTGAACCAATGCTTAGGGTCCATTCACATTCAAAGCAGTTTAGTGTGGGTGTAGAAGTTTGTTTTAGACTACAGTGAAATGTGCCAGAGAGTGTTGTTATGCATGTTTTATTGCATATGCATTTTACTTTATTTGAAGTGTACAAAGTGACGCGTCCTTTATGTCACCATACAGCAGTATAGTGCATTGGACTTGCTGTGCGGTAATCTGCAGCGCCATCCAGGTGCAATATTATGTAGCAATACACTGCTCCCCCTGTATAAAGTGTTATGTGACCTAGCAGTGACTAGTGTTTTTTAAGTGCAAACAATGTAAACAGGCTCGTAAACACCACTGACCTCCACACCGTTTGTTACATTCCACTGACCGGGACTTCTGTGTTACATACTACTTACCTCTGAACGCTGGTTCACATACTACTGACCCCAGTCCAAATCCTTCTTTGATTGGATAAGGTGGTGAGTGTGATATTACTGCCCTACCTCTCCACCTTATCCAATCAGGGAATGCAGATTAAATGCTGCTGAACAACTGATTTCCTGTGTTCAGAATGCAACAGGGCAGCTGCTCGGCACGGGACCCAGAGTGTAAATCATTGGAGTAGCAGTGTCTACTACAGTGATTTCCAGCTTTTAGAGGGATCCAACAGGTAAAATAAATGTAAGAACAAATTTCTTCATCAATATGTATTCTTCGACATATTTTTGGTAAAAAGAAATAAACACAATAAGCGTATATTGATTGGTTTGCATAAAAGTTATAGTGCCCACAAAATAGGGGATAGATTTATGGCATTTTATGGCATTTTTTTATAAAAATGCAATGATCACTATGTAAATGTCACTGGCAGGGAAGGGGTAACACCAAGGGGTGATCAGGGGGTTAAATGTGTTCCCTCATGAGTGTTTCTAACTGTGGGACTGACTGGAGGAGGAGACAGATTGCTGTTTCTAATTACTACGAACAGACAATCTGTCTCTTCTCTCATGTCATAACGAGGATTTGTGTATTAACATACACATATCCCCATTCTGGCTCTCCTGTCTGGGATTGCAGGTGGCCGGCAGTGATCGCGAACGCGCCCGCCGGCCACATGCATCATGTCCCCCACGACACAGCGGGTACATGTATGGGTACAGTATTTTGCGGGAATGAACCACTTTGCCAACGTACATGTGCTTGAGCCAGTCGGCAAGTGGTTAACAGACAGTCTTTTGGTAGATAATAGAGAACTAATCTTTGAGTTTTCTCCTATGGCAGGGCTGCCCAACCTTTTAAAGGCCGAGGGCCACTTAAAGCGACTTAGTAACCAGTCACGGGCCACAATGAGCGGAGTGGGCAGATGACCAGTCGGTGTCCAGTCTGCATATGCCAAGCAGACATAGCCCAATCTACTCTATGGGCCCCCTGATACAATCAGATGGAAGCCGGCAGGGCCCGATTAACATAGGGGCTATAGGAGCTGCAGCACCAGGCCCCTTCCTCAAGATAGGCCCATTTGCCCCACCGCAAAAAGAAAGGGTTGTAGCTCGGTGACCAGGGGGCACAGAGACCCCACATTAGACAAAAGTCTGTTTACATCTGCCGATCCATAGGAGGTGAATGAAGGATCCGATTGAGTTGGACCGATTGCTTGAAAGGGGCCTAAGGCTGCTTTTATACTGATGGTCTGTGGTCTATTGTGGCGCAGTGTACCTGTGGTTTTCCCGCCGGTTAGCTGAACTTTGCCATAGACGTCTATTATATCTTGCAGGTGTGATGCACTTTCTGAAAAGCCGCTTGCTTCCTCTACTACCAGCTTTATTTACAACACTGATGCTCTCAGATGGAAGGTTGGCAACCTGCAATCTGGGCTTGCCAACCAGCCATCCCAGAGCGGGAGGTCACGGGCCACATCAGAGGGCTCCGGGGGCCACTGGCTGGGCACCCCTGTCCTATGGGCTTTGTTAGTGACATATGTGAGCTTGAGGTCCTGGGTCTGCACATATGCTGTAGCCATTATGTGGGATGCACCCTCTCCCTGTTAAGTATTTTTAAATGTTTGTTTTGTTCTACATTAATGGGAAGCCATACACAAAACACTTCCATATGAATGAAAACAGAGTTTGAAATTCTAGAAGGAAGATTTTGCTTTTGGACCATCCATAACATATCAGATGACAGGGTCTGACTCTGGATATTCTTATAATAATTACTTTTGGGTGGATCGACCCTGTAAGACACTAGGGACATAAGTTCCAAACTAAGGTGCTCACTTTACATTCCTAATGTTTGTTGAGTGATTCCTGATATCCAAGCAGTTAAAAATTCAAACAGCTAAGTATTTAAAGGGGTTGTAAAGGTACAAGTTTTTTTACCTTAATGCATCCTATGCATTAAGGTAAAAAAACATCTTACAGCACCGCCCCCCCCCCCCCCCGAGGCCCCGTTGTACTTACCTGACCGTTCGAAACTCCCGGGCGCGTCCACGTCGTCCTCTTCGGTTCCCAGCCTGGCCGTTGATTGGCTAGGCTGGGCGGATTGATAGCAGCGCAGCCATTGGCTAGCGCTGCTGTCAATCAGAGCGGATGACGCGGCGCGCCGGGGGGCGGAGCCGAGTGATACAGTCGGCGGCTATGGCCGCCGCTGTATCACGGGAGCACGCTCGCAAAAGCTTTCCTCCGTGCGAGCGCTCTCGCATGAAGAAGGAAAGCTTTTGCGAGGAGGAGCCCAGACAGCCGCCGAGGGACCCCAGAAGACAGCTTTCCGGGCCACTCTGTGCAAAACGAACTGCACAGTGGAGGTAAGTATCACATGTTTGTTATTTTTTTTTTTTTAAAACCTGACTTTAGTGTCCCTTTAAGTTGCTATACATACTAAAGAAGATATGCAGGCCACAAAATGCAGTCAATAAACTGCTAAGATGTCCAGGAAAAATTACAACTATGATGAATAAAGAAAATCAGCCTAAAACAGAACTCAAGTCAAGAAACCTTGTAGCCTATACAAAGATAATAAAAAAAGATGTTTACTGCAATACTTAAATCCAGAGCACTTTTTTTCTGCTAATTAATATTAATAATCATAATTCTCTATGCTGAATAACAGCCAGCATCATTCACCCCACTTCCAGTGAGCCCATGTTTTCTTAGACCTGTCCCCAGCCTATGACTGGAAAGTGAAGAAGAAGTAGCAAAATGATCAGCTTATCTCGGTCACTCGGATTTCACACCCTTACAACATGCATCTTCTTGTGCTGTTTCTCCCTCTCTCAGTTTAAGCTCTGTGGTATAGGGACTGCAAGAGGCTGATACTACGTCAAATCAGGTATTTATACTGCTTGTATTTAAAATAAGGTAACCAGATTTTTAAAATGAAATCCGGGACATATTTTTTTTTTTACTAGTAATGGCGGCAATCAGCGACTCTCTGCCCGCCGGCGCTGCCCGCCTCACAGCCTGTCAAGTATTACTCTCCGGGCCCCCAGGCTACTACCGGGTGGAGAGCAGAGGAAGATCACTCTGCCGGGAAAGGCAAGGAGATAAGCAGGTAGGCAGCTGGCTGAGACTTGAGCTAAGGCAAGAAGAACCTGCGAGTGGAGCTGAATGGGCATGCGTCGGAAACTGAAGAAATATTCCCTCCGCTCTGACCAGCTCATGATCATCAGAAAGGAGCACAGATAATGGAAAAAAAATACAGCTAGTGGGAGCAGCAGAGCAGGGGTGTGTAATTCAGATTTTTCTTTTTTAATTCTGCACTGACTGTCTTTGAAATTGCCCCAGCCCCAGCCCCTGTTCATATCTAATCCAGGGACAAAACCGGGGACAGAGTCCTCAATCTGGGGACTGTCCCCTGAAATCGGGGATATCTGGTCACCCTAATTTAAAAGCAGCTTTAATTTCAGCTGATGATACAGTCTTCCAGCACTGCTTGCTTTATTAGTCATTCCGTGTTCATGCTCCCAAACAAGGAAACAAGTGATGTTTGGTGGCAGATAGATTGTTGCAGTACAGAAACACCTGGATGGAAAAACATTGCCCTAAGTAAGCAATCAGTGATCCCTGTATTCATGTCATAGTTTAATTTTTAGTTTTGACAGGGTTCAGAACCCATTCTGCAGAAAACCTATTTTGATATTGATACTCCCTGATTATGAACTGCAGATAAAAAATCAGGATTAGATACCGTTTTTCTTTTTAAATAAACATACCTGCAGCAATAAACTAAAAAAAAAGAAAGATAAGGGGTCTATTTAGCAACTTTTCTTCATCCAAGATTTACACATTTCTAATTGAATCAATGTTAAAAATGTGTAAATCTTGGGAAAATGTAACAAATAGACCGTTAAATGTTTTAGACCGGGGAGTATTGAAATTCAGTAAGAATAACATAAATACTGTACACATAAAGTGCAAAATCTGGTGTATCTCTGCATTGAAACCAATCAGCTTTCAGGTTTTTATTGTCAGGCCGCGTACACACGGCAGAGAACCTCGACGGGCAGAACACATCGTTCCGCCCGTCGAGGTTCCCTGCCGGCCGTCGAAATCGGTGACCCGCCCGTCGGGAATGGCAACCAGCCATTCTTCCAGGCGGGCCGTCGAGCAAAAAGAGAGCGTGCTCTCTATTTCTGCTCGACGGGCTTCCCGACGGGAAGCTCGCCGAGAGCGTACACACGGCCGAGGTCCTCGCTGGAATGCAGCTTCCAGCGAGGTTCTCGCTGGTTTCCAGCGAGGTTCGAGTTTTTTTTGCTGAAATGACTGTTTACAGGGTATAGAGACATAATAGTTAACTGATTAAAAATAAATAAAGACTTCCGGTTCCGGCGCCGCATGGAGTAGCTGCTCCTCTCATCAGCTCCTGCAGCCCGACTCCAAAAACCGGCCTGTAAAGCCTGCATACCCGCCCTAAGCATTTAGCTCTACCAGCGGGCACCCCCCCGGGCAAGGATGGACAAATTCGTGGAGAAAACCGGCACGCGATCGTACGCGGCGGTTACCGCGTGGACGGGGCAGCCGCAAATTGAGCCCCCGGCTTTGGTCTACCCCGCTCCGTCGGATTACACGGATTCATCCGCTGACACAGCCCCTGCGATGGAGGTAAGCGGAGCTTCGGCACCCCCCTCCTCCCATCAGCCAGCTCAAGCCCCCCCACACTCTGGGGACCCGAACATTGACCTCATTGCCCAGGCCGTGGCGGCTCTTTTATCCCCCATGATCGCCTCCACAGTAGAAAAGGCAATCAGCCAAGGCATGCTTAAGCTTCAGGCCCAAATAGGGGAGCACGCCTCCAGGCTGAATGAGGTTGAGCACCGCATCACCAATATAGAGGAAGAACTGTACCAGGCCCAGTCCACGGAACAGGCCCAGGACAAGACTAACAGATACATCCTTGATAAGCTGGACGACCTGGAGAACAGATCCAGGAGGAGTAATCTGCGTTTTGTGGGCATCCCTGAATCGCTGCAACCCTCGGCACTGACCGCCCTATGCTCAAATCGCATCCCTGCTGCTCTGGGCCTCCCGGCCCCTTGCACGGTTGAACGTGCCCACCACATGGGTCTCTTTAATTCTGAGCGCAAATCGCCTCGCCCTGTCATAGCAAAGTACCTTAATTATTCAGATAAAGCCCTTATCCTGCAAAAATTCCGGCAGTCCAGATCTCTCCAGATTGACGGCATGAAGATTCTGGTCTTTGCGGACTATTCCGTCGAGGTGTCCAAAAAGAGGAAAGCCTTCCAGCAAATCTGCTCAGAGCTTCACCGCCTACAAGTCAAATTTACCCTGGTGTTCCCGGCTGTTCTCAGGCTTAGGGCTCCCAACGGTGAACAGCTCGCTTTTCACGACCCATCCGCTGCAGAGGCCTTCCTGCGCTCACTACATGCTGGCTCCAACCAATGTTCATCTCCTGGCGCAGGCCCGGCAAACCGTGCCCTGGATCACAGGAGTCCACGCAAAGACTCTCCAAAAAGGTTCAAAGCCTCTGTCCCGGACCGGCAACCACTTTTGCCCTCTTGAAGCCCTTTCCATAAAGACTCACCTTCGGCTGGCCCACGGCCCCCTTGTTTAATTGAAGTCTTTTCGCCCCGGGACCCTCTCGAAGCCATGATTCTGCGGTCCCCCTCACACCCGCTCGATAGGGCTCCTGGTAGGCCTAAGTGCTTTTGCATGTCTACCCATTTTGGTTTCACTTTGTTTCACTTTTTTTCTTTTAATGTTATTTGACTTCACTTTGTAATACCTGATTTTGTATTGTGGATGCGACATGTACATGTTACATTTTTCCTCTGCCGCCCCTGCCTGGCCTCACTCCTTGCACATGATTCCAGCGGCCTTTTTTATTTTATTGTCTTTATCACATTTTTCCTTGTTCGTTTATGCCCGCTACCCACTTCATATTTCCTCACGGGTCAAACGCGGCAAAAAGAGTCATGTGCTGGGAGTTGGCCTACTCAGTGGCTCCATGCGGAAAAAAGAGAAGTTCCTTGAATACTGTTTTTGTTTAGTTTGGTTAAGTTGTCACCCCTCTCTCCTCCTCCCTCCCTCCCCACTCTTTTTTTTGCGTCCTACACCCCAGAATACTGTTAATGCCAGTCCCACCTATGTGATTAACCCTAGCTCCACCACCTTTTCACACATGCAGTCTAACCATCCTCTCCTGCGGTCCATCGTAACTGTTGCTATCTCAAAACAAACCTCCCCAGCTATCGCTCCTACATGAAAATAGTCTCCTGGAATGTTAAGGGGCTCCGTTCCCCAAATAAGAGAATGAGAATCCTGCGCCACCTTAAGCGTCTTAAAACTGACATTGCCCTCTTACAAGAAACCCACCTCTCCACTCCTGACTTCCACCGCATGCAGAAAATGTGGGTGGGTTCAGTTCTTGGCTCCGACTCTAATGGTCGCAGAGCGGGAGTAATGATACTCATAAATAAAAATCTCCCCTGTAAGACTGTCTCTACTGAGACTGACTCTGAGGGCCGGTTCATCTCGGCCAAACTCCAACTGGGTACCAGGGTTATGATAATTACAAATGTATATGCTCCCAACAATCCCACCAGTCAGTTCTTTGGGGACCTCACGACTTGGATCCTACGGGACCCGACGTCACCTCACCTGATAGGAGGGGACTTTAACACTACCATGCACCTGTCTGATGACAGGTCCTCCCCTAGGCACCCACGATCTCCCTCGTCTGCCACTTCCCAGTCCCCCCTCGCTTCAACGATGGAATCCCTTCACTTCCATGACATTTGGCACCTGCGCCACCCAACAGACAGGGAATTTACCTTCTACTCTAACCCCCACAATTTGTTTACAAGACTTGACTATCTTTTCTGCTCTGACGCTTTCCTTCCCTTTATTTCTGATGCTGCCATTCACGACATTCTGATATCTGACCACGCCCCTGTGACCACCACTATCGATGATCCAGACCTACACACGACTCCCAGAATATGGCGTTTCCCTTCCTACCTCCACAATAACTCGGATTTCCAGCGACATATGGATAAGGCATGGTCTGACTATGCCTCCACAAATTCAGTCCACTCCACTAACCCAAATCTTTTCTGGGAAGCGGGCAAAGCTTTCCTCAGGGGCTGTATAATATCATACGTGGCCTCCTTCAAGAGAAACACCCTTAGAAACTATAAATTGGCCAGCTCACACCTTCATGCCGCTCAGCAATCCCTTTACACTGATAACTCACCAGCAAACAGGGACACTTGGTTCACGGCCAAGCAGTCTTTTGATACTTGGTCCGCGACACTTGAACAGACCAAAAAGCCCCACTTAGATGCTTCTCTACATAAATGCTTCTGGCTACATAAAAAGCCGGCAACAAAGCCGGCAAGCTGCTCTCTCGGCTCTGCAGGGGACCCAATCGCCCAACCCACATCACGTCCCTCAGAGATTCCTCAGGATCTGTACATACCACCCAAAAGCGCATTAACGATGCCATGCTACACTTCTACACCTCTCTATACGCCCCCGACCCCATTAAGGTCCAGACTGCCCATGACTTCCTTCAGAAAACAACCCTCGACCACATATCCACATCTCAACTAGAAGCCCTCAATGCTCCCATTTCCCTTCCCGAGATACACGCTGTCATTACGGATCTTGCCCCATCCAAGGCTCCTTGGCTTTACAGGGGAATTTTATAAATCCCTATGTTCACTGCTGTCCCCCACTCTTCACAAAGTTTACCAGCACATTTGGGCTGGTGGACCTTACCTGCCCACTGGTAATCAGGCCATAATCAAACTGTTGGAAAAAAAAGGGAAAGACCCTTTAGAACCAGGCTCTTACAGGCCCATTTCGCTTCTAAACATTGACGTCAAAATCCTCTCCAAGATTGTGGCCACCAGACTGGCTTCCATCATTCCCTCTCTGATACATCCCGCCCAATCCGGGTTTGTGAAAGGCCGTACGGCCACCATGAATATCAGGAAGGTGATGATGGCCCTGGAACATGCCAGATGCAATCCGAAGGGGGATCATGCCATCATCACTTTGGACGCCGAAAAAGCTTTCGACAACGTCAGCTTTGAGTGCCTCTCCATGGTCATGACTAAAATGGGTTTTTCAGGCCCCTTTGCCCATCTTGTAGGGGCCATGTACCATGCCCCGGCTGCAAGATTGGTAGCTGGGAGGCTTCTATCAGAGGAATTCCGCCTCCACAAAGGAACGAGGCAGGGCTGCCCCCTTTCCCCTCTCCTCTTTAACATCGCTCTGGAACCGTTATCTAGATACCTCACCCAAATAGCCCCTCTCCATGGTATTAACATAGGAACCCACGAACTGCGCACCTCCCTCTTTGCCGACGATGTCCTAATCTTCACCTCCAACCCCTCACACGATATGACCACGATAAAGACAATTTTCGATACATTCAGGCACTGCTCGGGACTCCGCATAAATTACAGCAAAAGCGAGATCCTCCCCATAGGCTCCCTATCCCCCTCCTCCTGGTCTCAATCTTCCGTCTTTACTGTCGCAAAATCACATATCACTTACTTAGGCATAAAAATCGGGAAACTACCTTCATCTCTCTACCACCTCAACTACCCCCCTTTGTTCACAAAAGTTTCTCAGGAATTAGATAACTGGATGGATTTGCCCCTCTCGCTCCTGGGGAGATGCCACCTGGTTAAGATGATTTGTGTTGCCCGCCTCCTTTACCCAATGCAGACTATTCCCCTGCTTATCCGCCATAAAGACGTTAAGAATCTCAATTCAGCTATATCTAAATTTTTATGGCGTGGCAGTCGTCCACGCATTGCATTCACTAAACTGCATCTCCCCAGGTGCGAGGGCGGTATAGTCTTACCCAACATCAGAATGTATAATCTGGCCTGTTTGCTAAGGATCAGCCTGGACTGGGTGGCCCAGTCCTCTAGATGCTCCAACTTTCCCTTGGAAACGGCAATGGTCCACCCCTTTTCCCTGGTGGCCCTCCTCCACTGTCAGTGGAAATCCGTTCCCCCACCCCTTCAACACAACCTCCTGCTCCGAGATACGGTCATAGCATGGAGGGAGGTTAGGAAAAATCTGAAATTACCTCCCTATATCTCTCGTCACCTTCCTCTGCTGGGGAATCCTAACTTTCTCCCCGGTCTGGACAACAAGGCGTACCTCATCTGGCAACAAAGAGGACTTAACCACTTTTTTTCACTATGTGACCCGCAAAATGGCCGCCCCCTCAGCTTCCGCGCTCTGGCCGACAAGTTCATGCTCCCACCCTCTCATATCTTCCAGTACGGCCAATGCATACGTTTCCTGAGGAATGCCTGCAAAGATGACGCCAAAAGGTTTCAAATGTCTCTCATCGACACCCTCCTCTCCCGGAGTTCTTACACAATCTCTGACATCTATAAACCTCTGTTGATGAAAACGACCCCTCCCCTTACATCCTCATCGGCCGCCAACTGGTCCAAAGACTTCCCGGACTCAGAGCTAGTGGACAAACTTCTTAGTGGCCTTAACTTTGTGTACAATCTGGTCCCCAATGAGATCTGGAGGGAATCCCAGCTAAAGATCGTCCACATCCCATTCTCATACGCTAACCAGACCCCCCCACATCGGGGTGCCCCCTGTGCCTGCACCCCAAGCCCTCACTCGCTCACCGTTTCTGGTCTTGCTCACACATCTCAGCTTTCTGGGACCAAGTCCTAGCCTATATTTTTGAAGTGACTCTATTGAAACTGCCTAAGGACCCTCTGCTTCTTGTTTTTGGACACTGGGACCCACAACTCCTACCTTGGTCACCGAAGACAGCTCCCCCAGGTAAAGACTGGTCTTTGATCTGCCTCCTCATTGCCAGACGGTCCATACTGAGGAACTGGATCTCCAATGATGGTCCAACCATATCCCAACTAAAGAAGGATATATTGAAACTACTTTATACTGACAAGCTCAACATGGACCTGACACAGGAGAGGACTAAAGCTCGCTTTTACCACAAATGGGAACTCTTTATGACCTCGGCACTCACTCCCACGGACAGGATAAACTTTGAAAAGTTGTCATTCCTTTACCACAGATCCCCTCCCGTGATACCTTCCACCTCCTCTTCTCCCCAACTTCCGGTCTCACGAACCCAAGACCAAGTCATCTGAGTGTCGCAGCAACAATGAGACTTCCCTCTCCTCCAGGATTCTCTTCCCCTCTGACCCAGCCACCCAGGACGATCATGGAACTGCCAGCTTATGACCCGGGGTCCAGGGCCCTACAAAATACCCTCCTTCCGCAGGACTTGATGTCTGACTTGATGTCTATCTAGGTGTTGACTACGTCCCCCTCCCCCTTCCTCCCCCTCCCCCCTTTTTTTTCTTGCTTTCACT
Organism: Rana kukunoris; assembly: GCA_029574335.1. Lineage (NCBI taxonomy): Eukaryota > Metazoa > Chordata > Amphibia > Anura > Ranidae > Rana > Rana kukunoris. The sequence goes on along the minus strand of CM056053.1, from coordinate 115,443,292 downwards.
TGTTTGTTTGTTTAAATTTGAAAATTTTGCATCAATATTTTTATTACACTATGGGCCAGATTCAGGTAGATGGGAGCATCTTTGCTCTGGAGTAACGTTTCTCATTTACGTTACTCCGCCGACAATTTCGGCGCAAGTACTGTTATTCACATAGCACTTGCACGTAAACTTGCGCCAGAGTAACGATAATGCGCTGGCGTAACCCGACGCAAGTGGAAGTGGGTGTGATCATATGTAAATGATGGGCGGAGCCCAGCGCAGAGGCTTACGTTCAGCGCATCATCCACGGAGCATGCGCAGTAAGTGAGGCTTCACTTGCCCCCTTGTGCGCATGCTCACAACTTCCGTCGGCACCACTTCACGGGAAACGTCAGCGCAATGTGTTCCGTTGCGCGTATAAAAGCGCTAGCGGAAACGCCATTCCGGCGCAAAAGTATATCCATTTCCCCCCACCACAGGGAAGATACTTTTGCACTGTCATGGCTGCTCCTGCTACCCCCAGAGAGAGGAGGAACCTCAACTTTAATGCCCAGGAGGTCTCTGTGATAATCTCGGCTATGGAGACGTTAAATTATTCCCTCCACGGGAAAAAAAGCAGGAAGACCAGCCGGGAGAGGAAGCAGGGCATCCTGGAGACCATTGCTGCCAGGGTCAATGTGCTAGGGTACTCCACCCGGACTGCAGGCGACATTCAAAAATAAATAAACGACCTGCGGCGCAAGGTCCGTGGCAAGGTGGCCACCATTAGGAGCCATGAGAGGGGCACAGGTGGTGGTCCACCATGTCCGGTCAGCCTGACCACGGAGGAGGAGGTGGTCGCCCGCTGCCTGGACAGGGAGTAGTTGGAGGGGGTCCCTGGCTATGACTCCATGGAGGAAGGCTCCAGGACAGGTAAGTGTTTTTTAACCCCTATTTGGTGTGTTGCATGTGGGGGGGGGTACATGTGCCAAGTGTGTGGGACCACCAACATGTGTCTGCTTTGTGTCATCCACAGATGACAGAGCTGGGTCATCATCGCTTACTGGCCAGTCCACCCCAACCTCCCAACGGGATGCTGATGACGAGGCCCTGGGTGCTGGAGACACCGAGGTGGAGGAGGAGAGTGCCCACACCACTTCAGCAGAGGTGGTTGAGGAGGAGCCTGTCCCTGAGCAGGACTTTATTTTAATGTTGGAGGAGTCCTCCTCCTCTGCAGGGCCGTCTGTCATCCCCTCCCCCATCCTAGGTAGCCCCTCAAGGGCGACTCCATCCCCACGGGGACAACCTTCTTCTGCCCCCAGGAAGGCGACCCGTAAGACCAGGGGGGTGTCTGATCTGGTCCAGGACCAGGTAGTGTTGAACCACGCAAGGCAGACCCAGCAGATGGGGGAGATTGCTGGCCACTTAGACAGGGTCGCAGACAGCCTGGGCTCCATGTCACAGCTGCCCAGTCGTGTGCAGGACATTGTCACCAGCCTGGGGGAGGTGCAGGCTGATGTCCGGCACCTGACAGCAGCCGTCCGAGACAACACAGCTGCCATCCGGGAAGAGGGGAGGCAGCGGCAACGTGACCAGCAGGATCGGTTCACCCGCCAGCTGAGGATGCAGGCCCAGACAAACCTGTATCTGAGCCGTATTGCTGTGGCATTGGAGGGCAGGCAGCCAACAGCTCCCAGGAGTGGCCCACCCGGGGATCAGCCTCCTCCAGATGCCCCCCCACCCCCACCACCACCCACTCCCTCCAGGCAGCTGAGGAGCCCGAGAGTGCCCCCAAGGAGGAGCCCCCGTCATCCCAGATGAGGGTTTTTTGTTTTTTTGGTTGTTATATTTTTAATTTTATACTCAGGATATGAGTTTTTGTTTATTTTTGAATTTTTATTTTATACTCAGGATATGAGTTTTTGTTTATTTTTGTTCTCAGGTTATGAGATTTTTTTGTTTAGTTTTTACTGAACACGGTCAGGAGTGCAGGGGACAGTGTGAATGGTGTGTGAATGTGAGGGGGTGCCACTCCTGACAGTAAGGGGTGTCACCCTCGGCCGTGGTGGTGAAGTTAACCCCACGGCTGTATGAATGACGTGTGAAAGGTGTATGAATGGACAGTGACATCATTGGGGCCTTGACGCTGGCGTTGCTGCTCCCAAGTCCTACATGCTGGACTTGGGCTAATCCAATGCGATGTGCATGTGGTGTGTGTGATCTAGGGACATCAGTGGTGTACACGCGTGCATTGTCTGTGTGATAAATGTTTTGGTTTAGTGTCCAAAGATGCCTACGGCGAGGACCCTCCTGACTGCTCTTCCATCAGCAGACTGGTTCTCCTCTGGCAGATGGGGACTGTGTGGGTCGGGGGTCAGGTCATCATGTATGTCAATCTGCAGGCCTTTTCTCATAGCAAAGTTGTGCAGAATGCAACATGCACCAATGATCTGACACACAAAGGTAGGGGAATACAATAGGGTCCCCCCAGACTTATCCAGGCAGCGGAAACGGGACTTCAGGAGCCCGAATGTTTGCTCCACCACTGCACGGGTTTTGATGTGTGCTTCATTGTATTTTCTCTCTCCTCTGGTTTGGGGGTTCCGGAAAGGAGTCATTAGATGGGGTCCCAGTGCATATGCAGAGTCACCTGTAAGGAAAAAGACAGGAGGATGTTAGTCATGCATGTGCCACTTCTGATGTGCATCATGGGAGGGGATAGACATGCCTGCCACCCATGTCACTCACCAACCAGCCAGCTGTCCCCATACATGTTCTGCTCGAATTCTGCTGGGATGGGGCTCTGACGGTATATGAAGCTGTCATGGCTGGACCCGGGGTGTTTGGCACGGACGTGCCATATGAGGCGTTGGGCATCGGCTATCACCTGTACGTTGATGGAATGCCAATGCTTCCGATTGCGGTATATGTGCTCTGTGGCACTGGGGGGCTGTAGGGCCACATGTGTGCAATCAATGGCCCCGATGGTGCGTGGGAATCTGACAATGCTGTAGAAATCTGTCATTGCCTTCAGCCGCAGCTCCTGGTGGGTCTGATGAACTGGTTGGACATGCGTCTGAGGATTGCAGGGACAACCTGGTGCACACATCTGCTTATGGAGGACTGTGACATCCCAGCCACCACTCCACTTGTACGCTGGAATGATCCACTGGCAAGGAAATGGAGTGTTGCCAGGACCTTCACCAGTGGCTGCACTGCTTGTGAGCGGTGTGTCTTGCTGGTGATGTCACCCTGCAGGGTTGTGGTTAGTTCAAGGATTGCATCAGGGCTGAATCTGAAGAGGCGATACACCTCCTCATCCCCCATGCCAAAGAGGCTCATGCGCGTGCGGTATATCCTCTCACGTGCCCGCCTCCTTCGTTCCGGGGGACCCAGTACTAGTGCTAGGACCACGACTGCCCCTGGCATGTTGGCACACAGAGGTGTTGTCCTTGCAAGTGTGGTTGTTCAGCTTGCTAGTTTCGTCGGTAACGCTGCTGTAGCTGCTCTCCTGCTGACCTGAGGCCGTCTGGAGTAAAGATAAAGCAGCTATTTGTAGAAATAACTTTGCGCCGGAAGGACGAGATACACGCGGCGCATGTAGCCAGCGTATGGTGCTAATCCGTTCGCGAATCGGGAAATCTCCCTCATTTGCATATTTGCAAGGGAAATCAATAGGCGCGACTGATGCGCCAAGCGAAATTATGCGCTGACGATACTCTGGCGTCGGAAAGTTAAGCCGATCGGAAATGGCCCGTTTTCTGTCGCATCTAGTTTGGTGGGTACGGCCACATAGAAACGACGGCGCATACTCACAGTTACGCGGCGCATATCGAAATACTCCAGCGCAAGTGTTGCTGAATCTGGCCCTATGTATGTAACCTCTCTCAATAAAAATATTTGAAAAAAAAAAAATCATATAATGTTCCTGCAGTTTAGTTTCAATTTTAAACTGGTTTCATGTTTCTGTGAAGTAAAGAGACACACAGAACAAAAACAAACAAAAACAGGGCAGTGTTTTGTTTTTAAAATTAAGACAAGCAGGAAGTGTGTAGATCAGAGCAGAATTACAGCAACTTCAAAGCAAAAACGAACAATGAGGACATGAAACCAGGACTGCAGTAAGGTAAAGGAAGCTATTTAGCTAAAAAAAAAAATCCTTTAGTGATCCTTTAATTAAACAAGCTGAAGTGGGAAGCTGATTGGCTACAATGCACCGCTGAACCAGATTTTGCACTCTCCAGTTTGAGAAAAAAAAATGAAATTGTCACGTAAACAAATGCTGTTGATCCATCCACATAAGTTAGCCCCCCTCCCCCAGATAAATGTGAGTATACACATGTGTAGCATAGGTAGTTCATAAAATGTTCATAAGGAGTTCATAAAAATCCCATAGGAAGGGTTGCTTTATTTCAGTAGGCAGCTCCACCTGAGATAGGAACGAGTCCCTGAAAATACAAAAGGAACATAAGTGGGCGACAGCTAAGTGCTGCATCAATGGGTTTATTACGAATAAAGAGCCAAATGCAAACTCACAAAAATATAAAATCAAAGTGCTTATCTGAAGCTATGCCATATTAGATGAAAGCCGTCCACCAGAAGAGCCAGTTGTGACAGCAAACAGCTGGTTGTCAGTATGAAAACCAAGTCCAATGTTCCAGGAAGTGAGGAGCAGAGGCTCTCTAATTAGGCAAATTTGGCGGTTACCTAAGGCCTCGCACCCACGGGAGCCTCGCGACCACCTAATTTGCCGAATGGAAGAGCTAGAGGTGAATAGGAATAGCAGTGCCCAGGTGGCTGGAGGACAGGGTGAGTAACAGAGATCGCACTGGCTGCTCTGTGTCACATTCGCTACTTGTGTGTTCGGCCAGGCACTGGCTCCTCCGTGTCCCTCGATCCTTCCCCATGCAGCGCCGCTCAACCAGAGTCCTCCCCATCCAGAGTTCCGCCCCCTGAGGACAGGGACTTCCCATTATCTCCCCTGGGGAAAGGGACCCCCCTTCATCTCCCCTGGGGGGCACTGAGAAAAAGTGCCCGACACCAGCACTGAGAACACGCTGATGCCAGTGCTGAGAAAGAGTACACCAGCACTTTACGGCGCTTAATATATGCAATTTTTGCAGTTAATTTTTATCGCTTTAGTTTTTCCATTACAGGCGTGAGTGGGGCCTCATGTCTAAGTTACAGAAGAACTACTGTGGAACACAGGGCAGGATGTGACATCACACCTGGGATGGTTTCCATCCAATATGGCATGGCTGCAGATAAACTCTTTGATTTTATATTTCTGCGAGTTCGCACCTAGCTTTTTAATCATAATAAACCTATTGATGCCCCCCCCCCCTTGTGTTCCTTTTCCAGTTTCAGTAAATCAACCCCATACTGTACTTATAGATCAAGACAAAATAAATGTTTAAAAAATCATGTTCACATGAAACAAGGTTTCGAAGCAGTAGCAGAAAATATGTTAAATTAATGTAAACTCTCAATGACTGTTATTTAGTTTGCATTAGCGCTATGTATCATAAGCAATTGCCATATATTTTTTCTTTTAGAAAATACTGGGGCAGATTCACATAGAAATGGATTATCGTAGCGTATCAGAAATACACTACGCCGCCGTTTTTTACCTGGCTCTACGTGGAATTCAGGTAGATTTTGTCCAGTAAACGACGGCGGCGTAGTGTATTTCTCCCGTCGCAATCCATATAGACGAGTAGGGGGCGTGAATCATTTAAATTAGGCGCGTTCCCGCGGCGATCGATCTGCGCATGCTCCGTTCGCAAATTTCCCGCCGTGCATTGCGCGAAATCACGTCGTGACGTCATTCGTTGTTTAGGTAGCGTCGTTTACGGGCGATCCTAGTCCCGAACGAGTTACGTAAACAAGAAAAAAAAATTAAATTAATTCGAAGCGGGAACGACGGCCATACTTAACATGGGCTACATAATGTTAGAGCAGCAAAAAGCTGCTCTAACATTACGTACACAAAAATAGACGAAAGTGATTGCGACGACCACTCGTATCTTCGGGAATCGCCGTAAAAAAACATTTGCATATCCCGACGCATCAAAACGACACGAACTCCTCCCAGCGGCCGCAAATAGATGGCAGCGTAGATCCGAAGGCTTACGAAGACGTAAGCCTCTCGGATCGAAGCCCGAAGCCGCCGTATCATGGTTTGAGGATTCAAACTAGTGATACGGCGCGCGAAATTTGAAATTACTCCTGTCTAACACCAGTTAGACAGGCGTAATTGCTCTATGAATCTGGCCCACTGTTTTCACCATTTTTCATTCTTTTTTCCTCACAGTGCTACTAATCTCTGGCAACTTATTGTCTACTTGCACTCCATCAAAGGCTGCACATCATAATTTTTCAGGGTTGACTTCTTGATGTTGACATCAGGGGAGCATGTCAACACCTCCACTGGAAGAGCATTTGACAGAGGTACAAAGCAGCACAGTTGGTAGACCAAAATATTTAAAGGGGTTGTAAAGGTACAATTTTTTTCCCTAAATAGCTTCCTTTACCTTAGTGCAGTCCTCCTTCACTTACCTCATCCTTCGATTTTGCTTTTAAATGTCCTTATTTCTTCTGAGAAATCCTCACTTCCTGTTCTTCTGTCTGTAACTCCACGCAGTAATGCAAGGCTTTCTCCCTGGTGTGGAGTATCATGCTCGCCCCCTCCTTTGGACTACAGGAGAGTCAGAAGGTGTGTTTTAGAGGGCGTCCTGACTCTCCTGTAGTCCAAGGGAGGGGGCGAGCACGACACTCCACACCAGAGAGAAAGCCTTGCATTACTCTGTGGAGTTACAGACAGAAGAACAGGAAGTGAGGATTTCTCAGAAGAAATAAGGACATTTAAAAGCAAAATGGAAAGATGAGGTAAGTGAAGGAGGACTGCACTAAGGTAAAGGAAGCTATTTAGGAAAAAAAATTGTACCTTTACAACCCCTTTAAGAAAGACTTTTGAAACTACATGAACAAATGAAAGTTTATATCAGATTTTAGTGATTGAGTTTACATCTACTTTAAGCATTGCAGGAATGATAATATCCAACGCAGGACAAACATCTACATAAAATTAAAACACATACATTTGCATTCATTAAAGAATATTTAGATGGGACGTGTTTTATTTTGATATATTTCCAGCAGCTTGCTGCTTCTCTTCCCACACCTGATCTTTGTCAAAGCCACATTGGATTATACAGACCATGAGATCCATCCTACCATCTCGTCTAACTTTCCCACACCTCTGATTTCTCTAATCCTCCTTGACTCCTTCCCCTCTGTCACTAGGAACATTTTCCAGCTGTTCCCGTCCTCTATATCAATCCTGCACTCCTGACCTCATTCTTAGTGCCTGTTCCAACCATATTTCATTGGTAGGCAAAAGGTTATTTAACAACAAGAATAAAATAATGCATTCTATACTGTACATAGTATAAATCGAACATTAAATTACTGTGAAAATATTTGTACAATATTCCTGGTCTGATGGGCATGTGATATGTTTACATGGATAGTCAAGATCCTATGTTAACAGCTGGTTGCATGGGCTTCCATGAGGAAAACATTTGTAAGAGCATTTGGTCTTTACCAGTAAACATGTTGCTGCAAACAGGCTACATTCAAGCAGCAGAGTAACATTGGTCAGGGCAGTCATTGCCTAGAATCAGTAAATTCTTGCCCGTGGCTCTAAAAGCTGCCTGCACACACTGGGTTTGATTTACTAAAACTGGAGCGTGCAAAATCTGGTGCAGCTGTACATGGTAGCCAATCAACTTCAAGTTTTTTTTTGGTCAAAGTGGATGTAAACCCGATTCATGAAATTTTAGCTGGGCACATATATCTGCAGTATTTTGTTATCTCTCTTCAATGAGCTAAGTCTTATAGTGCTCTCCTGAACTGTTCCTCTGTTATCAGCCTGAGAACTCCTGACAAATTCTCAGACTTTTTAGATAAAAGCAGCCTGAATCTTCTGCCTGGGGAGGTTGCAAAAGTAGATTAACAGAGAACAGGCCCTATTACAAAACACCTCTGAGAGTATCTGCCTATGATGAGAGGGGGTGTGTGCCTTTCCTCCAATCAGCAATGTTATTTATCTTGGCTGTATGCCCAGACATCACACTCTGTGTTAACCAGGAAGAGAAAATCTCCTAACATGATCTGAACATTCTAAACTAGGGCTGTGTAAATTAAAGATTAATTCCTCGATTAATCGTTAATTTTTTTGATCGGTACTAGTGGTGCAATGGATCATAAATGATCCGTGATCCAAATCGGCCCACCACGTAATCCGCGAAGCTACGCTGCTGCCTCGGCCATATGAAAGGGTGCGGCTTCGGCCTAGCTCCCAGAGCGGTGGCCATCTTGGTCCACCCAGCGGCGGCCTAGGTGAGCCTAGAGCGGCACGCTGACATCATCACCTGGCCTCAACTGCTCGTGTTCGTCCGGCTTCTCTGATAAGACTAAGCAAGCACTAATGTTCTTATACAGTGGGGGAGATGTGGACCATATTACAGTGGGGAGATGTCTGTGGATTACAGTGGGGAGATGTCTGTGGATTACAATAGGGAGATGTCTGTGGATTACAGTGGGGAGATGTCTGTGGATATTACAGTGGGGAGATGTCTGTGGATATTACAGTGGGGGGATGTCTGTGGATATTACAGTGGGAAGATGTCTGTGGATATTACAGTGGGGGAGATGTCTGTGGATATTACAGTGCGGGAGATGTCTGTGGATATTACAGTGCGGGAGATGTCTGTGGATATTACAGTAGAGGAGATGTCTGTGGATATAACAGTCAGGGTAATTGTTGATATTACAGTGGGGAGATGTCTGTGGATATTACAATGGGGGAGATGTCTGTGGATATTACAGTGGGGACTATATATGGTGGTGAACCGAGAAATGTATGTGCTTTATAATAATCGAAATTAGTCGATTAATACATTTAAAAAAAATCGAACACAGAAATTGTAATCAGTAACAGCCCTATTCTAAACAGTATATAAATGTGAATACAGTAGATATACATGTAAAACCTATGTAGGGAGATTGGCCAAAATCACACCGGAATTCCGACAAAATTTCATCAGAGTAAAAGAGAACACGTTCTCTATCTAAACTCTGACAGAATTCCACTGAATTTCCGATGAAAAAAGTCAGATGGGGCTACACACAATCGGAATTTTTGATGGAAAAAGTCTGTCAGTCTTTTGGGCAGGATGGGCAGGTAAGGACTTGGAGGGACATTTTTTATCAGATGCTGCCACTGTTCAAACTGCTAGGGGACTGGTCTTTCACCACCCCATAGGGTTTGCAGTGCTCCTTTAATAACATAAAAAGTCTGGTGGGCAGGATTGTTTCTTTGTTGATGTCTGCAGCCCACCTACCTTAAGCACACCCACGATTCTTGCTGAGGACAGAAAACAGTGACCAGGAATAACTTGACATGTAGTCCAATAATACAGGAAGAAATTAGGTGAGCATCTGATTATGGCCCTCATTCACACGTGTAGATGCGGTCATTTGCAACCAGCTGTGGGAGACCCAGCAGGGGTTCCCTGAAATTAACAGTGAGTGGGAAGCCCCATTAAAAGCATTGAGAGGCTGACAGTGCCCACAGCTATTCATGGCTGAGCTATTGTAATCAATCATGCAAGGGCCTATCATCCACAAGTAATTGTTGTATGATTGATTACATGCAATAGGTTGTGAATAGCTTTGAAAATGGAGACTGGATGACATCACAGGTAGTAAAATATTTGTTTTCTGATCTCTGAAGCTGGTAATTCATAGACACACAAGGTATTTAATCTACCCACAAAAATAAATAAGAACTGGCGACATTTGGTAATATTCCTGCATTACCTGGCAGATACGTGTGGTTGTCACACAGAAGCTTTATGCCATTACCCATTATCTGCTCTTGAATCTATGAGATGCATTACACAAATAATCCCAATGGATTGATTGGATTGTAGCTCTGGCACATGGAAACAGGATGGAATGTTTACTGAGGATTTGTAACATATGGACACTGCATTATAACAATTGTAGTTTATTTAGAATGTAGATATCCAGGTATTACAAATATACGACTAGCTACCAGAAATTTGTGTGGATTTTATACACTGAATGAATGTAATTTTATGAATAATTCACATTCCTGTGTTACCTGGCAGACTCAATTTCTCAGAGGAAGTGGATGCCACACATATGCTGGCTGTTAATTACTTTCCATCTGCACTTGGATATATAAGGTGTTTTCACATGAATATTCTTAGAGTGTTAAATGGTAGCACAGTACACAAACAACTGGATATAACTTTGTCTAACCAAACTCCAAGCTTGCACTCTATTTTTACTACACTGCTACTGCTACTACTGCTCTTCAGTAAGCAAAGAGGTGGACTGTGGGGCAGGAGTGAACAAACCTGCTGCCCATTGTACCTTCTCTCTGTACATACTGTAGCGCACCCCCTAGGGAGCCGCAAGTAACTGGGATCCCCCACCCTGCACAGTCATGCACACTAAATTTCCAGACACTCAGATTTAGTTGTTTTTTTGTTTTATTGAGGGATACTGTAACGGTATAGCCATAGGACCCAGAGGCTCTTGAAGGATGTGGGGTACTCCTGTTTCAGCTTCACCAATGACTCCTGTGTATAGGGTCATACTATGTCCACTAGGGGCATAGGATGACTGAGAAATGATATATTGAACTACATGAGATGGGACAGTAATGATAATTCACAATGTATTGCAGGATATCTTGAAATATTACAGGTGGTTAATTCTGAACCCAACAGGTCAATAGGACAGTGATTCATTCAATGTGGAACATAGGTAATTAAGTCTGCTACTGTCATGTAAATTAACCTTAGTTTGGCTTCTAAAGACCTGTTCATTGTGTGATGCTAATTAACACTGTATTGTGTGGAAGTTCTATTGATGATGATAATGGGTGTTGTGAGTTAGCACAATCTAAAGGTCAGATGTCCGACTTATGTTTACTAAAGGAATTTGGATTGTATAGAAGGTGAGGAAAGCTTATCGCGTAGTCACAATGTCTGGGTAAATGATTAGTAATTAGCTCATGTAGATTATCTGAATGTCATTATCTAAATGATGTGTATTGAGCTCCTAGTGTCATGTTTGGGTGGAGTTGAGCTGTGTGTCTCGTTTGTCTGGGGAATTCTTATGGGTCCTGTCTGCAGGATTGTGGAGTGTCGAGAAGCTGTCGTGGGTTGGTGGAATGGAATATCGTAAACGGCGTTAACCCCTGACCGTTACAGATACAAACTTGGGAATGGAGATAATGTAACGCCCATTTGACTTCAGAACAACTTCAGGAACAACTCTTCCTATATACAGTCTTTATGAACACTCCACTTCTTCCTCCAGCACTCACTTGCTTGCAGAAACCCAGCTGGTACACTGTAAAGACCTGACACATCACCCAGTCAGATTAAAGCAATAGCCTGTTATAGGCAGGAACCCAAGGCTACTTGGAAGTGTAGCAAGTGTCCTGCCTACATTCCTCCTGTGGCTACTAATCCCAGCACCACCTCATCGGGGACTACCAGTCCACCTGGCTGCAGCTGCCCCTTTCACTAGCCCTCCAGGTTAACTTCTTCCCACAGTCCTCCAGACTGACACTCACCAGCTAACTCTCAGGAGATCTCCTGGACTTGCTGACCTGGTTCTGCTGTCCTCTCATTTGCTCCAGTGCCTCCAGGAAGGGTTTCCTCCATGTGTTGTGGGGTAATCTTCCTGCACCCAAGCACCAGGCTCAAGGTCACCCCCCAGACTATAGAGCACCCTCAAGGGGCACCGATAGCCTCCTCAGCACTCCATCTCCATCTGCCATCTGACTTTCCCTTCTGCCATAACTCATGCCTATATATGAGTGATCTTCTAGACCCTTTTTCTGGGGAGTGGTTGAGGACCTCATAAATATGCGTGACAGCCCCTCCTTACTCCCACCCTCCAGCTCTGGAAGTTTCTACACCTTCCAGATCAGGGATACGTGTCAGAGAGAGCTGTCAGATGAGCCATCCAGCCTCCCTGAGTCACTAAGTGCCACGGCACTTTATTGGTTTTACAACTCACACAACAAACAGGTAGATTAATCACAACTTAAAATGTAATACCATCAGATAAGACTTTGCTCAGTTGTCAGAACTTGAGCTGCTTAAACTTTATTTAACAAAGAATCACAGATGTCCCCGTCCCCCCAGGATTCCTGGATGACCCAAACCACACAAAATGCAGGGAGGGAGGGAGGGAGCTCTTTTGCTGCACTAACTGGCCACTGCAGGAGAAAACAGCTCTTTAGCCTATTTATAAAGTTCAAGGGAAATTTCAGAACCCTCCAGGAATTCTTATTGGACAATTTTGGATCAAATAATTTACATTTAACATAGTAATATATATTGAAACATTTAAATGTAAACTTTAACAAAATACCAGGGCTGGGTGACCGCAGTCCCAAGAAAGTGGGCCCAAATGATGTGCCCCTTTGCCCAATACGGAACTATGTCAGAACAAAGAGTGCCAGGATTAAAGAGAAACTCCACTTATGTTAAAAAAAAAAAAAAACATTATTTTCTGGGTGATCTATGTACATTGCAAGGATTTTAACAAACTTTTTTGCAGATTCCTACCTTTCGTTATTCCGAAGCAATCCCTGTTGCCGAGTATACACGACCAGTTTTCCAGTCGGAAAAACTGCCATGACAGCTTTTGGCTGGGAAAACTGACCGTGTGTATGCTCCATGGCAGTTTTCCCAACAGGAAAACATGTTCTCATTTTTCCTGCCGCGATTCCCGGCTATCTTTTTCCCGGCAGTTTCCCTATGGGAAACACTGCGGTGGAGCCTACAAATGGCCGGGATTCCTGGCCATAGCTCTCACTGCTATATTCCCAATGGAAAAACCTCTGGTGAATACACAGGGAAAGTGACCGAGCAGGTTTTTGGTTTTCCCCCCGAGATTTCCGTCGGACTTTTTACCACCGGGAATCCCGATCGTGTGTGCAGGGCATGTGTGTTTCTTTTTGCCCACGTGGAAAGTGAAATTAATGGGATTGTTCTCACATTTATCAATCAGCTGCTGCACCTGCAGGAGTCTAATGAGGAAAATTGCAGTGTCTGCATCCCATTTGATGTGATTTAAAGGAGTTGTAAAGGATAAAAAAATGTTTTGCTGAAATGACTGTTTACAAGGTATAGAGACATAATAGTTAACTGATTCCTTTTAAAAATAATTAAAAATACATAAAAAACTATCAAATAATGTACCTGCAGTTTCAGTTTCGTTTTTGCATGCTTTTTCATGCTTTTGTGATGTACAGAGACACATAGTCAATAGAGGGCAGTGATGGTTTGTAAAACGAAAGTGATTGGTTCAGAGGGGTTTTAGACACACAGTAATCACACCTCCTTGATTAGTGACCACAGAGAGAAAGCTCCCATGACTTTTTTTCATCAGGAAACAGACAACCAGGAAGTGTCCAGAACAGAGAAGAATTACAGCAACATCATAGCAAAAACGAACAATGAGGACATGAAACCAGGACTGTAGTAAGGTAAAGGAAGCTATTTAGCTAAAAAAAAGATTCCTTTAGTGACCCTTTAATATTGGGAGTATCACACCAAAAATTAAATTTTTGTTTCAGGGATCCCTGATATCAGACTTGTATCTTAGTGCAGACTTCTGGGAAAATCAGTGAATCAATCAGACAAGCAGAAAATTACATTTCTTGGGGGGGTTCTGTACATATTCTGTGTGCAGAACAACTCCAGGTAGCCATATTGCATTGCATTTTACAGAAATTACAGAGCTGCAGATTGAAAAGGAAAGGTCCTTTTATGAGCATTGAATTACAATATGACTTGAGTCGCAATTGTACATGCTATAGTCATTTTTTTTTTTTTTCATTTCTATTTTTTCCCCCCACAAAAGTGGAGTTACCCTTTAAGGCTGTCTAATTAAAACACATAAGCATTTTTCTTTAATGCAATAAATAAAGAATTGATTATTGAAGATGAGACCATGCTGCCAGCTTCCTTCTATTTCTATTGGCATCATAGAGTTAACAGTTACTCCTGGCTGTGCACCAGTCCTTCCAGCCCTTCAGGATATGGGAGGTAGAGTGCTGTGGTCTCTCTATTCGGCTGCATTCACACATTTCAAATGGCTGCAAAACACGGGACACGTTTACGATGCTATTACTTCCATAGGTGTGCGCAGCCTATTGCATTAGGGTGTGCACCCCAAAGCTCAAACACACATGCCTCTCTCTGCAGCCTCACTGGACAGTGAATGAATGGGATGTGCTCTGTGCTGAGCTGCTTCTTGTTCATTCACAAGCTGAAGTATAGTAAACACAGTTTACTATGCTCCAGTTATGAATGAACACAGTGAGTGAGTGAGTTCACTGTGTTAATTTAGAAAATTAAGGCGCTGGTAAATGACGCATTTACTAGCCTTTTACCCCACTCTCCATTCTTAAACATCCCCCATAGCTGGGGGGAGAGGAGAGAAGGGAAGCAAGCAACAATGTAGGGTGGTGGGGGGAGGCAACATGTGGGAAGTCCTGGCAGTACCTGTGATTATGCCAACTGATTTTGCTGCGCTAATAGCAGTAAATCTTGCTGCAATCGCAGACAATCCTAACACATGATGTTGCCCAAAAGAAGTTTATGATCTTTTTTCGAGCGTTCGTGATTTACCAGGCAAAAATAACGGCAAAATTGCTGTGCGATTGGGGTGCCATTAGAAGTAATGGCATCTAGACATGTGCATTAGTTTTTGTTAGAATGCATTTTCGTCCAAAAATCATTTTTTTTCGTTATCGTTTTAACAAACGATAACGAAAGCGCAAGAAACGAAAACCGAAAGATCCGACATAAAAAATGCTTTAGTTTCGTTTTCGTTGCGGTAAAAATTTGATATAGAGAGATTCGACATTATAGGGAAAAGATTCGACGTTATAGAGAAAAGATTCGACACTATAGAAATAATAGATTATAAAGAAATAAAGAAATAACAGAGATTAGATTTCGATTTATGAGAAAATAGATTCGACATTATTACTAGTCATACAACATTAGAATTCTTGTAGGCGGAATATTCGAACGGAAATGTACGATTCGATGTAAAGATTCGACGTTCCATCGGACGAAAGCTATTCCCCAACGAAAAACGAAATAAATCAAATCGATTTTCGGGAGTAACTAAATAAATTTATTTTCAAAACGAAAAAACAAAACAAAATATTCCAGTCTGCACATGTCTATTGGCATCACAAACGTGTCCTGTGTTTTGCAGCCATTTGAAGTGGGGTACACATGATAAGAAAATCGAGCAAACAATCTTTGTTTTACAGAAAATTGGAACCGAGGATCGATTTTCCTTTAGTGTCTAGAGAGGGCTAAAGTGTTCACCTGAGCACCGACCAAGAGATTATAGGCTTTGCTGCCGATGCCTTCCAGCAAACTGCAACTTCGGGCAAACTGGCAACAGCTGACAGCGGGCAGAAATTAGGCATGGTACAAAATGGAAGATGAAATGTCAAAGCTGGTGTATAACAAGGATCATCAAGAAACAGGTAGAGGCCATTAAAGGGTATCACATTTTTAACAGAGGTAATGAAACAGGAGCCTGGCAGACGATACTTTTTCTTATGTAATTCACATTTTAAATAGCTTTCCCCGAAATTACATCAGAGGGAGTATTTCACAAAAAGAACCAGCAAACTGAGCATGGCAATGTCTAAAACACTTGGACTGAATACATATTAGAACAGGTTTTCAGCAAACTTGAAAGTCGTTGTACAGGTACAGATAAAAATGAATAAAGAATGGGGTACACAGCAGACAAATCCTGCAGAG
This sequence comes from Rana kukunoris, assembly GCA_029574335.1. Classification (NCBI taxonomy): domain Eukaryota; kingdom Metazoa; phylum Chordata; class Amphibia; order Anura; family Ranidae; genus Rana; species Rana kukunoris. Next base: position 115,427,420 of record CM056053.1, on the reverse strand, counting down.
ACTCTACAGGCACAGCTAAGTATAGTGGCACAGGTTGGTTCTGAAGATATTCAACTGTGGCACTATCCTTATTTAACGTTCATTTCTATAAGAGCACACAGAGCTGTTGGATGGTATATATTACCTTGAAAAAATATTCATACCTCTTGAACATTTCCACATTTTGTCATGTTACAACCAAAAACATAAATGTATTTTAATGGAATTGTATGTGATAGACCAACACAAAGTGGCACATAATTGTAAAACTGAAGGAAAATGATAATTGGTTTTTAATATTTTTTACAAATAAATATTGGAAAAGTGGGGCGTGCATCTAAAATCTATTGGAACCAATAGAGGTCACCTGATTAGTAAACAGAGTCCACCTCTGTGTAATTTAATCTCAGTATAAATACAGCTGTTTTGTGAAGCCCTCAGAGGTTTGTTAGAGAACCTTACTAAACAAACATCATCATCTCACAAAGCACTGTTCAATACATCGTTCAAAAATGGAAAGAGTATGGAGCAATTGCAAACCTACCAAGACATGGCTGTCCACCTTAATTATTAGGCCGGGCAAGGAGTGCATTAATCAGAGAAGCAGCCAAAAGGCCCATGGTAACTCTGGAGGAGCTGCAGAGATCCACAGCTCATGTGGGAGAATCTGTCCACAGGACAACTATTAGTTGTGCACTCCACAAATCTGACCTTTATAGAAAAGTGGCAGGAAGAAAGCCATTGTTGAAAGAAAGCCATAAGAAGTCTCGTTTGCAGTTTGTGAGAAGCCATGTGGGGGACACAGCAAACATGTGGAAGAAGGTGCTCTGGTCAGATGAGACAAAACTTTTTGGTTGAAAAGCAAGAAAAACGCTGCACATAACCCTCAACACACCATCCCCACCGTGAAAAATGGTGGTGGCAGCATCAAGTAGTGGTGATACTTTTCTTCAGCAGAGACGGGGAAGCTGGTCAGAGTTGATGGGAAGATGGATGGAGCCAAATACAGGGGACATTTTAGAAGAAAACCTGTTAGGCCGCGTACACACGATCAGACCGGTTCGATGAAACTGGTCTGAAGACCAGTTTCATCGGACCAATTCGATGGTGTGTACGGCCCATCGGACCGTTGTCCGTCGGACGAAAGTTTTAAAACTTGCTTTAAAATCTGTCCGACGGACACCTGTCCGTCGGACAGATTCGATGGTTAGTACACCAAAGCATCGGACCAAAAACCCGCGCATACGCAGAATCAAGTCAGAAAACGGTCCGTCGGACCAGTTTCATCGGACCAGTCTGATCGTGTGTACGTGGCCTTAGAGTCTGCAAAAGACTTGAGAATGGGGTGGAAGTTCACCTTCCAGCAGGACAACGACCCTAAACATACAGCCAGAGCTACAATGGAATGGTTCAGAGCAAAGCATATTCATGTGTTAGAAAGACCCAGTCCAGACCTAAATCCAATTCAGAATCTGTAACAAGACTTGAAAATTGCTGTTCACAGACACTCTCCATCCAATCTGACAGAGCTTGAGCTATTTTTCAAAGAAGAATGGGCAAACGCTGGTAGAGACATCCCCAAAAAGACTTTCAGCTGTAATTGCAGCGAGAGGTGGTTCTCTAAAGTATTGACTCAGGGGGGCTGAATACAAATGCACGCCACACTTTTCATTTTCCTTCCACTTCACAATTTTGAGCCACTTTGTGCTGGTATATCATATAAAATACCAATAAAATACACTTACGTTTTTGGTTGTAACATGATGAAATGTGGAAAATGTCAAGAGGTATGAATACTTTTTCAAGCCATTGTAAGAGATGGAGGAAGGAGTCAAAATAAAAACTGTATTGCAATGTACAAAGGCTGTGTCTGGGAGACCACAGATGCAATAAGGCCTCTAATGCCTCCTACACATGGTCAGACTTTTGACCATGTAAAAGTCTTCCGTGAGTCCATTGGAAGTCGGATGGAAAGATAGAGAACAGGTTCTCTATCTAATGGAGGCTGCACACAGCCGGACTTTTTGAGAAAAAAGCCTGTCTGACTTTTTTCTCGGAAAGTTCGACCCTGTGTACGAGGCATAAGGGGAACCTCAAGTGAAATTAACCACTTAAGACCCGGACCATTATGCAGTTTAAGGACACTTCCTCTTTTTGCGATTTGGCTCTGCGTCGATTTAAATGACAATTGCGTGGTTGTGCGACATGTCTCCCAAACAAAATTGGCGTCCTTTTTTTCCCACAAATAGATCTTTTTTTGTGGTATTTCATCACCTCTGCGGTTTTTTTTTGCGCTATCAACAAATATAGAGTGACAATTTTGAAAAAATTCAATATTTTTTACTTTTTGCTATAATAAATATCCCCAGAAAAAGATACCATATTTATCGGCATATACCACACACTTTTTTCCCCTTAAAATAATCATGATTTTTTCATGACTGCGACATTATGGCGGACACATCGGACACTTTTGACACATTTTTGAGACCATTGTCATTTTCACAGCGAAAAGTGCTATAAAAATGCATTGATTACTGTAAAAATGACAATGGCAGTGAAGGGGTTAACCACTAGGGGGCGCTAAGGGGTTAAGTGTGCCCTAAAGGAGTGATTCTTACTGTAGGGGGGCGTGACTGTAGGCGTGACGTCACTGATCGTCGTTCCCTATATCAGGGAACAGGCGATCAGTGTCACTGCCACACAGAAGAACAGGGAAGGTGTGTTTACACACACCTCTCCCCGTTCTTCAGCTCCTGTGATTGATCACGTGACACCAGCGGCGATTCGGTTTGCGGGTGCCGCGAGCAGAGTCACTGAGCTTTGGACCAGGTTGCGAGCGCGCCGGCGGTGGCGCGATCGCGACCCCGCGGCTGGGCTCTTAAAGGCAACATACAGGTACGTGCCTGTGCCCAGCCGTGCCCTTCTGCCAACGTATATCGGCGTGAAGGGGTCCTTAAGTGGTTAAGGAGGTACAGGAAAGAAAAAACAGAAGCACTAAACTTAAAGCGGTATTAAATCCAAAACTAAAAATGTATTATTTTGCAGCTTATCAATCATTTGATATGGTGGCTGCATCTGTTTTCTCTTCTTTGGCTTTCCGCTTTGTTTACACCTGGTGATCTTGCCAGTAAAATACCTTCTGTATTAGCGAGACACCATTTAGAAAGAATAAGCACAGGAGGCATGACAAACAGCAGCATTGTCAGTCTGGGGGAAAGGAAGTGTTTAACCACTTGCATACTGGGCACTTACACCCCCCTCCTGCCCAGTTAAAATTTCAGCTTGCGGCACTGCGTCGCTTTAACTGACAATTTCGCGGTCGTGCGACGTGGCTCCCAAACAGGATTTACGTCCTTTTTTCCCCACAAGTAGAGCTTTCTTTTGGTGGTATTTGATCGCCTGTGCGATTTTTATTTTTTGCGCTATAAACAAAAAAGAGCGGCAATTTTGAAGAAAAATACAATATTTTTTACTTGTTGCTATAATAAATATCCCAATTAAAAAAAAAACACTTTTTTTCTCAGTTTAGAGCGATACGTATTCTTCTACATATTTTTGGTAAAAAAAAAAAAAAAAATCGCAATAAGCGACTGGTTTGCGCAAAAGTTATAGCGCTTACAAAATAGGGGAGAGAATTATTTTTTTTAATTTTTTTTTACTAGAAATGGCGGCGATCTGCGATTTTTATTGGTACTGCGACGTTATGGCGGACACATCGGACACTTTTGACACATTTTTGGCGCCATTCACATTTATACTGCGATCAGTGCTATAAATATGCACTAATTACAGTATAAATGTGACTGGCATTGAAGGGGTTAACACTAGGGGGTGAGGAAGGGGTTAAATGTGTATGCTAGGTGTGTTCTAACTGTGGGGGGAGGGGGGGTGACTGGGGGGGTGACCGATTTGTGTCCCTATGTAAGAAGGAACACAGATCGGGCTCCTCCTCTCCAGAGACAGGACGCTGTCTCTGTGTAACACGGCAATGAGAGATGATCTATGAGAGATCATCTCTCATTGGCCCACAGATCGCATCGCAAACGGCCACTCTGATTGGCCGTTCGCCGCGATCTGTGATTGGCCGTGTCCAAGGGACACGGACAACACAGGGCTTCCCCGCAGTGCGCACTACAGCGGGCGCTGGGAACGCCAGAATGACATGCCGTCAAATGACGGCATGTTGGATATTCAGGCCCGCGCTGTTGCCGTCATCCGACGGTAGCGCGGGCCTGAAGTGGTTAAAGCTTAACCACTGAACCCCCGGACCATATTGCTGCCCAATGACCAGAGCACTTTTTGTGATTCTGCACTGCGTCGCTTTAACTGACAATTGCGCGGTCGTGCGATGTGGCTCCCAAACAAAATTGATGTCCTTTTTTTTCCCACAAATAGAGCTTTCTTTTGGTGGTATTTGATAATCTCTGCGGTTTTTATTTTTTGCGCTATAAACAAAAATAGAGCTAAAATTTTGAAAAAAATTCAATATTTTTTACTTTTTGCTATAATAAATATCCCCCAAAAATATATAAAAAAACATTTTTTTTCCTCAGTTTAGGCGATACATATTCTTCTACATATTTTTCGTTAAAAAAAAAATCGCAATAAGCATTTATTGATTGGTTTGCGCTAAAGTTATAGCGTTTACAAAAGAGGAGGTTGTTTTATGGCATTTTTATTAATATTTTTTTTTACTAGTAATGGCGGCGATCAGCATTTTTTTTCAGTACTGCGACATTATGGTGGGCACTTCGGAGACTTTTGACACATTTTTAGGACCATTGTCATTTTTATAGCGATCAATGCTATAAAAATGCATTGTATTTCTATAAAAATGCCATTGGCAGTGAAGGGGTTAACACTAGGGGGCAGGGAAGAGGTTAAGTGTGTTCCTGGGTGTGTTCTAACTGTATGGGGGGGGGTGGATTTACTAGGGGAAATCACTGATCTTCTGTTCATACATTGTATGAACAGAAGATCAGCGTTTCCCCCGCTGACAGGACCGGGAGCTATGTGATTACACACATAGCTCCCGGTCCCCGCTCTGTAACGAGCGATCGCGTGTGCCCGGCGGCGATCGTACCCGCCGGGCACGCGCGGGACTCGGGGGCGAGCGGGGACGCGCACACGCCCCCTAGCTGCTGCTTTAGAGCAGACGTATAACTACGGGCTCTCGCCCAGCAGTGCCGACTTCCCGCAGTAAAATGACGGCGGGCGGTCGGCGTGTAGTTAAAGTATTAGCAGATTTGAATACAACAACTAACTGAAGCCAAACTCCAGCTAACACTTTACAATCAGTTACAACAACAGTTTTTTTTTTTTTTTCTCTTGGGATAAAGTTTTTACATGAATAAATAAAAGCTGATTATTTTAATCACCCTTGTCAGTGATAAGTTAGTTTCATCCATGTAAATTGATACATTCTGCTGGTGCGCTTGAACTTCTGAAAAACAGCAGAGTTGCTGGCTGAATCACCAGTTGAAAATAGAAGACAGAAAAAAAAAAAACTAATACAGCCATCACATATTACCATGTCCATTCATTTACAATTATAGACTTGCTGGAGTGTGGAGTTCAGTTTTAAACAGATAACAGATGGCCAGGCTTTATAACCGCTATGCATTTTACTTAATCAAGTTCTAGGTCACCAAAGCGCTGATGCACACACATACACCTCACAGCTACTGTATATTGGAATATGTATATATTCATACTAACATTTTTCAAGAACTTTTTTAATTACTGTGAAATATATGTTATAGTTACATGACTAAGTATTATAGTGTATTGTCACTTCAGAGATGTTCAGACATAAGCAGTAGAGTTTGATCTTCTGCCAAAATAAAGCAGCACATCAAGAAAGGTCAGGTTTGGATACATGAAAAAGAAAATATAGTTGCTTTAAAGAAAACTGAAGTACATAAAACACAGAGTCTGTTTGATCACCTCCAGAAATATACTGATGAAGTGTTTCTGAAGGATTCTAATATCCTTTATGTTTGTGTTTCTGCATACCATTGGTTCCCAAACTGTTCCTCAGTGGCCGCTAAAGCGAAACTGTGATTGTGCATGTAATTGTATACAGATTATATGAGATAGCATAACTTAAAATCTAAGGAAAAATCAACAGTTTGTATGAATTTATTTGATAATATTGCAAACATTGAGCATTTCCAGTTACACAGTGGAAAACTGTAAGACTAGACCAGGATTCCTAGTCCTAGCCCGAGTGTACACAGACTCATTTCAAAAGAACCGCGGTTCTTTTGAAAGGCAAGAACGCGGTGACGTCATCACGTATGACGAGTATGCGCTCATCACATTCGATGCTGTAGCCGCCATCTTGCTTCACCCTACCTATGCCGTGGAAGCTACCGCGCATGCGTCAAAGTCATTTTGAGCATGCGTGGGTTTCCACGGCGACAGGTAAGTATACAGACGCTCGGGTTTCTCGACGGGAAACAAGCCGACAAGAATCTCAATGAGAAAATAGAGAGCAGGATCTCTATTTTTCTCGTCAAGAATCTGGGCAGATTTCCAGATGAGAAACCTGAAAACTTCGTAGACACTCTTGGTTTACTCGGCAAGAAAGCTCTGCCAGCAGTTTTCTTGCTGGTTCTCGTCGAGAAAACGAAGCGTGTGTATGAGGCTGAAATGTCAATGGGTTTAAAACCATTTTTTTTAGGTGCATTTACCCTTTTTTGTCTACCTGCCAATGTGTACACCCTCCCCCTTCACAAATGGCATGCTTACCATGCAGTCATGCCTGTGACATGTGTGGTTTGTTTATATCCCGCTGTCAGTCCTTCATGTACCAGCTGTGGAGGCAGCTCTCTGATTAGGCAAATTAGGCGGTTGCCTAAGGCCTTGCACTCACAGGGCCCTCGCGGCCACCTAATTTGCCTGTGATTAATACTAATGTCAGCGTCATTGGATCTCTTTATTACCCCTCTCTCTTTCTCATCTCCCCCTCTCTCCCCCTCTCTCCCCCTTCTTGCATTGGCTGAATATGTCTGATGGGAGAGAAGGGTGCCATGGAAGAGGTGCTGATCACCTGTGTGCTACATCCGTGCATTTTCTGCAGCCATTTTCCTTGCTTGAATTATTTTTCCCATTATGGGCATGAGTGGGGCCTCATCTCTAAGTTTTGCCTAAGGCCTCACAAAGCCTAGAGCCGCATCTGACCAGCTGTACCTGCAAAATAGCTTCTGTTGGGCTGTCCCCTGAGTGCCCCCTGCTTTAAGAGATGGCCTATAGAACCCTATGAAAAGCTACTGCACAGACACGTGTAGATGCTTTTAAAAGCTGTGGTCCACCTGCCATCCTGCCCAGCCTGTCCTTCACTTCTCAGTCACTCTTGAGACAATGAAAAGTCACATGCTTGTTTTTGTATTTTTATTGAGGGGATTTGAACTTGGATGGGTAAGGGATTTATGGGATGCCCAAGAATAAATAGTTAGATCAGTATATGATCGAGTGAAACTTCTATGTACACTTTACAAATCCAGTCTCCTGCAGCACTTCACTTGCTTGCAGACTGTTACTTTCTCTCTCTCACCTGCACAACACTTAAATAAAGGTACAGCTAGCACATGGTCAGGCACAACACTGACACAGTTAGGCCCTTGCAATGGCCATTTGCAGACAGGGACCATGGGTCCCCTTGATGTAGCAGCAAATAGGTAAATAAGTCCTTAGTGCTAGCTGACCTATGGTGGACTAATGCTCCCAGTCAGTCCACTTCAGGCCCTGCCAGCCCTCCTGGCCGCAGCCACCTGACTCCACTGCCCATGACATCACAGTCTCTCCAGTTGGCTCTACATCCATTTCAGACTGCACACTCCCAGTCCGCTCCGGCATGCCTCCCCATCTCTCCCGAATGTGCCTGCCACTCACCGACACCAGGTGGAACCCTCCAGGAGACTTTGCCCAGCATTACCTTGCACTGTCATCTCCTTCTCCTGATCAGAACACCCCTGTGGTTTAAATGAGGGTTCCTTCCAATCCTAAGCTCCAAGCCGCAAGGTAATCCCCCAGACTGGGGAGCTCCCTCCAAGGTCCCAACAGCTAGTACACCCTCTCCCAGTTCTTCCACCTGACTTCTCCCCCAGCTGGGCTGACCCCTGAGTATTTGAGGAGGCTTGCCCCCTGCCAATCCAGGTTGGGGATTGGTCAGAGCTCCTCAGAACACCTCAGATCACCCCCACCTTTCTTCTTATCCTCTCTTCTAGAATCCCCTAGAAGCTAGAGGGAGGTAACCAAAAGATGATGCTCCCTGTGAGTCACCAGCCTACACTGAGCCACTCCCAGCCCACACAGATCAAAACAAACAGGTCTAGCTTCTTGCTAGGCCTGTCTAAATTTACCTGCACTACAAAAAAAACACAACTCTAGCACCTACCTAGGTAAAGGGTGCTACACATGTGTGGCACAGGGAAAATGAGCAGTGAGATGCAAGAAAAGTCAAAATTGTGTGCTAGATTGTAAAGTAAGTAGAAGGGGCGGGGCTATGTTAGAAAAAGAACAGTAGGGGAGGGACAAAAGGGATAAATTCACTTTGTTGGAAGGTTAATGAAAAACTACTGCACAGACATGAAGAGAACATAATAACCACTCTCTAGGTTGGTGGCGTGCAAAAAACAACCCAAAAACTCCACCCGCTGCAGGAAAAATGTGCACATACATAAAGAGTGACACAAAAAACTGTGATGGGTGCAAACGTCAAATGGCCCTCCGAAAAGGGCCCAACCCTGATCCCCCGGGGCGTTAGGCTCCTGGCAGGAACTAAGATAATCTGTGGTCCGTGCAGCCTAAGCCGACACGGACCCAACATCCTTGAAGGGTCTGCCGAAACAGAACCCTCCTCCGTGAGGCTCCCCCGAAGGTAAACCCCATGAGAGCAGGTGAACTAAGCCAGAAGGCCATGTCTACGTACTCCCAAGACATTCAGGGCAGGCCCGAGGACCAGCACCCTACTAATCACACACAAAGGTGTACAAAAAGTGCACCAACAGAAAAAGACATAAAAGTGACAAAAGGGGGTAAAATAAAAAAGAAAGTGGGGGAAAGGGAAGGTGGGAGAGGTGAATGGAAAGTGGCCATCGTGCAACACGATGGCCGGCCCTCCGGCCAGGAACAAAAATTCCCCTGGTCCGAGCCAAAAGGCTCGGCCCTAAAGGCAGGTGTGAAAAGTTTGTTTGTGAAGATCAAGGTGTCACACGATGAGTGCCCCTCAAACACTCGTGCAATGTATGGCACCCCTGGACTGCCACTCCAGGGACTGCCACTCCTGTTTTCAACGGACCATGACCCCCGGCCCGGACCAGCAGCAACCTTCCCAGCCAGGAAGGTAGGAAGAGAGATCGGGGAGAGCCCACCTCAGCAGGCTTCTCCCACAACCCCCATCCTTCCCACCTAATCACGTTCAGGAAATACTAACCGCTCCTCCCGACGAAAATAGGAGCAAGGGTTCTCTCCCGAACAACTGACTGGGGCAGGCACCACCAAATCCAGGCCAGAGGCCAGGGGCCCAGCCCTCCAGCTTTGACCTCATGCCTCTCCGTCCAAATCAGAAGGCTTCCACCTCCAGGCCAGCAGGTTTAGCATCCGCCGACCACCATCCCTTTCCACCTTGCCGTGTACTGGGGACGGTCAGCATAGCACCACCTACTGGCAACTGATAAGAACAGATACTACACTTGATCTTAGCCAAAAGGCCGAGAAGCTTTTTTTTAGACATACTGTATTCAAGAAAGACTCGCCACACGAACAAAGCACTTCATCTAAAGCATTTCAGGCTGATACTAAAGTGTTTACATATATATATATATATATATATATATATATATATATATATATATATATAGATATATATATAGATATAGATATATATATAGATATAGATACAGATATATAAACATGCACTTTTTCTGTATTGTCTGTGTTGTTTGTCTTTGTTGTGTCCAGTTAGTAAGCTAACACCAAATTTAAGTTAGCCTTGCATTCATTCATACAGTAGGTGTATGGGAAGTAACAAATATATACATAGATAATGATTTTTTTACATTTTGAATATTCTTTGTGAAATATTAAATCATGTGCACAGAATAAGAATTACAACACAATAGTCAGATAGACTTTGTTCTAAAATCCTAGCTAATCCAGCTAAGGCCTCGTACACACGATCAAATCTGTCTGCTGGAAACGGTCTGCTAGACCGTCCCAGCAGACAGATTCGATCGTGTGTACGGCCGAGCCAACGGATTTGGCCACCCGACAGATTTCAAAGCATGCTTTGAAATCTATCGGGTGGGAATCCGTCCGCCCGACATGTCTGCTGGTTAGTACACTTACCAGCAGACATGTCGTCCCGCACCGCCACCAAATGGATTCGGCACATGCGCGGAAGTGTTTTACTTCCTGGTGCGGTGACGTGGCGGCGGCAACGTCACCGCCACGTCACCGACACGTCAGCGCGCCGTCTGCTGGCGGGGATTTAGGTTTGGTTTGCTCTTGTGTACACGCGAGCAAACCAAAATCCTATCAGACAGATTTGTTCAAATCGGTCGGTCCGACCGATTTGAACAAATAGATTGCCTCGTGTGTACGAGGCCTAAAAGATTCAACACCGCAATCGTACATTTCCGGTCAAATGTTCCGCCTACAAGCTATAGAAGAATTCTAATGTCGTATGACACTAGTAAGAACTATGGGCCAGATTCAGAGAGCCGTAACTCCTGTCTAATTGGTGTTAGACTGGAGTACTTTCTAATTACGCACGTTTTTTCACTAGTTTGAATCCTCAAACCATGAAAAGACGGCTTTGCGCTTCAATCTGACTGGCTTACGTGTTCGTACGCCTTCGGATCTACGCTGCAATAAAATTGCGGCCGCTGGGTGGAGTTCCCGTCGTTTTCCGCGTCGGGGTATGCAAATGAGCTTTTGCCGACTATCCACGAAATTACGAACGTCTATCGCAATCTCTTACGTCATCTTTTTGCTGCGTAAAACTATACCAGTTTTTTGCTGGTCTAATATTAGACAGCCCATGTTAAGTATGGCCGTCGTTCCCGCGTCGAATGTCAACGTTTTCCGACGTCTTTTTTTATTTTTGACGTAAAACGTCCGGGAATAGGAATGTCCGTAAACGACGCTACTCAAACAACGAATGACGTATCAACGTTATTTCACGCAATGCACGGCGGGAAATTTCTGAACGGAGCGTGCGCAGTTCGATCACCGCGGTGACGCGCCTAATTTAAATGCTTCACGCCCCCTAATCGCGTATTTCGATTACGCGGCGAGAAATAGACTACGCCGCCGTATCGTACGGGCAAAAATCTACCAGAATTCGTTCTAGAGCCTGGTAAAATACGGCTGCGTAGCGGATCTCGGATACGCTGCGCAAATGTACGTGTACCTGAATCTGGCCCTATATTTATAAATTATTATTACTAGTTAACAAACATTCAAATTCTTCTATAGCCTATGGGCAGAGCATTTGACCGGAAATGTACTGTACGATTGCGGCGTCGTACAGTTTAGCTGCTTGTCAAATCTTCTTATAACTTTCGACAGACACCTTCAAGTCTTCAATGACAGATTTGACGTTTGTATGTTTTTCGCTGCTTCGTCGAATCTTTGTCATTCATGTCGAATGGTCTACCCCAACACTGTCTCTATAATGTCAAATCTTTTCTCTCTATGCCAAATCTTTCCTCTCTATGTAGAATAATCTTGGACTAAAAGAGTTAAGGTTAGGCACATTCGACCACATGTTCGATAGACACAGATTGTTAATGTCAGCGTCATGTCGAATCTCCTATCTATGTCGAACTGTTGTAGCAACGAAAATAAAGCATTTTTTTAATGTCGGATCTTTTGAATTTTGGATTTTGCACGTTCGTTTTCGTTTGTTAAATCGATAATTAAAATACCTGAAATTTGGATTGGATTCGGACAAAACAAATGCATATTTGTCAAGGCATCACACTGGTTTTCCCAGGCCCCAGGAGCTCTCAAGTCTAAACCAAAAAAGAGCTAGTGCATTACTGTGTGCAAAGCAAATGGATATATAAATACAACAAATCTGTATTTTTTTGTCATTTTGCTGAAGCATAAATATCTTGCTTTAAATCATGATATATTAGCTTTAAAGAAAACACTCCTACAGGATTTGTGACATCATGATAGGATCTGGGCTCCTCTCCCTTCCACTCACAATTGCATTTGACACCTTTTTTACAACTATTTTTACTTTGTTGGCATCACTTGTCTGAATTTCCTAACAAAATTCAATTTTTACTCACAGAAATGTTAATAATATTCTATAATGTTATTGTATCTGTCAGTTTCTCCCAGTAATTTGAGACAAAATAAACAATGCTATCAGTATGTGAACCAGATAAATATGAATAATATACATTTAACCTTGGCTCAAAAAAAAAAAATATGGCAGTGCACTAGAGCTAAACATAACTCTCTATACTCTTGGAGATGTTCCCACATACTTCCCTTTACTGTTGCAATCTAAAAAACATTGAAAGAACTTCCACTGGGAGTATGAGCGCTGAAATGGAACTTGGACTCGGATACCATGTTCTATTAAAACATTCAGGTTTTCAGGTTCAAGAGTTCATATGACCTTTTGTTGTTATTTATGAGCTTGATATAAGCTTTCTTTTTCCCCACAGAACAGTTTGCTTCTCTAAAATCTGCCAGTAAAATAAAAATAATGTTCTGTTACTCTGCTTATTAGGAAATCCTGTTTTGTTTGACTGCAAAGAGAACATGGAGCGTGAAGCCAGATTTGAACTTGCAGTCTATGGGGTTGATTTGCTGAATGTAAATAGGTTGATCACGTTGCAAAAGGAAGTTGCACTTTGCAAGGGGATTTCTCCCAGATCTTAGGGAAAGTGGTGTGTAAATATGTTACCCAATCAAGTGCATGTAAATAAAATAAAATAAAACAGCATTTTTGCTTCCACATGTTTTGATGATGGAAGTCAGCCAAGCTTGACCTTGTTCACGCTCTGGGGAAAATACCCTTGCAAAGTGCAACTTCGCTTGCAAAATGAACAACATACCTTATTTGCCTTTAGTAAATCAACTCCTGTGTCTCAATACAGATATCTGAAATATAAGATATAAAATATTTGCCATGCAAGACAAGTAATCTTGTACTGGCTGCAACAGAGAAACCAGAGAAAACATTTGTTCCTGTCTGAACCAGCAAGGGGGACTGAATTGCTTGTCCTTTGCTGGAGTGAGATACTTCAGAATTTTGGTAAATGATCGAGCAATGGGGGTTATTTACTAAAGGGAAATCCACTTTGCACTACAAGTGCAAACTACAAGTGCAAAGTGCATTTGAAATTGCACTGAAAGTGCACTTTGAAGTGCAGTCGCTGTAGATTCGAAGTGGGCATGCAAGGAAAACAAAAAACAGCATTTTAGCTCGCATATGATTGGATAAATAAATCAACAGAGCTTCCCCTGATTTCAGATCTACTCCTCAGATGTACAGCGACTGCACTTCCAATTTGAATTTCAGTGCAATTTCAAGGACACTTTAAACTTGCACTTGTAGTGCAAAGTAGATTTGCCTTTTGTAAATAACCCCCAATGTCCTGAGTGTCCTTTGGCACATAACTTTTTTTTTAACCACTTAAGACCCGGACCATTACTGTATGCAGGTAAAGGACCTTGCCCCTTTTTTGCAATTCGGCACTGCGTCGATTTAACTGACAATTGCGCGGTTGTGCAAAGTGGCTCCCAAACAAAATCGGCGTCCTTTTTTCCCCACAAATAGAGCTTTCTTTTGGTGGTATTTGATCACCTCTGCGGTTTTTATTTTTTGCTCTATAAACAAAAATAGAAGCGACAATTTTGAAAAAAAATTCAATATTTTTTACTTTTTGCTATAATAAATATCCCCCCCAAATTTTTTTATTTTTCCTCAGTTTAGGCCGATACGTATTCTTCTACATGTTATTGGTAAAAAAATCGCAATAAGCATCTATTGATTGGTTTGCGCAAAAGTTATAGCGTTTAAAAAATAGGGGATAGTTTTATGGCATTTTTATTAATATTCTTTTTTTACTAGTAATGGTGGCGATCAGCAATTTTTTTTGTGACTGCGCACCGGACACTTTTGACACATTTTTGGTACCATTGTAATTTTCACAGCGAAAAGTGCTATAAAAATGCACTGTTTACTTTGAAAATTACAATGGCAGTAGGACCGGTTCAGCGGACAAATCCGATCGTGTGTATGGGTTAGCGGACATGTCTGACCGGCGGACAAATTTCTAAGCATGCTTTAAAATTTGTCCGCCGGCGACATTTCCGTCGGATATGTCCGCTGGTTAGTACACTAACCAGCGGACATATCTGCCCGCACAAGCGTCGTATGGATGCGACGCATGCGTGGAAGTTTTTTACTTCCTGGTGCGGTGACGTGGTGGCGTCAACGTCACCGCCACGTCACCGTGCTGTCTGCCGGCGGGGATTTTGATCCGATGGTGTGTACACGCCATCGGACCAAAATCCGATGAGACATGTCCGCTCTAAACTGTCGGTCGGACAAGTTTGAGCAGACATATCTCATCGTGTGTACACGGCCTAAGGGGCGTTAAGGGGTTAAGTGTGCCCTAAGGGAGTGATTCTTACTGTAGGGGGCGTGGCTGTAGGCATGATGTCACTGATCGTCGTTCCCTATATGAGGGAATAGATGATCAGTGTTACTGCCACACAGAAGAATGGGGAAGGTGTGTTTACACACACCTTTCCCATCCTTCAGCTCTTGTGACCAATCGCGGGACACCGGCAGGGTTTGGGTCTGCGGGACCCGTGGGCGCGGTCACAGAGCTTCGGATCGGGTCGGCATGCGCACGAGACCCACGGCTGGGCTCTTAAAGGCAACGTACCTGTACGTGCCTGTGCCCAGCCGTGCCATTCTACCGACGTATATCGTCGGTAGGAGGCCCTTAAGTGGTTAACAATCCAGTAGCTGGTGACATTGGGTAAACTCACTTTAACGTATGTTTTGCCCAATCTCTGCTAGTTTGTGGAGTAGAGAAGGCAGGATACAATAGATACCATAGCAGAAAAGGTAACAGATCCAGATTATAGGAGGTAGAGTACTCGACAAGTACTGATTTATTTTACAGTACTCCCTTGTTGTCATTGTGGGACAGTAAAAATACATGGTATTTAAGAGAGTTGAATAAGGCCCCTTTCAGACAGAGTGGATCTGTCCTAGCAATGTAAATTTCTCTGCTGATCCCTGCTGAGCAGGCGGATGACGTGTCTGCTGTGCTTTTCAGAGCGGACAGACACGGACGCAGCTTGCTCTCTTCTGTGGAGAGGTTGAATGGAAACAGACTGCATGTCCATTTTCATCTGATTGTCATTCAATACATTCGTTCAGCTGCCCCATTGGTAGTACAATCCGGTCCTCCTGAAAAACGGACAGACTGACCCTGCTGGTGTGAAAGGGGCCTAAGGCCTAAGACTGCTACCTGTCAAAACCAATTACTAGGAACTTGTCAATTGGAGGAAATTTACATCACCCTATATAAGTTTACCGGGGGGGGTTGCAGGTAAGGTAAGTAATAAGATGCCTATTATGCCTGTTAAGAATTAAAAATGCTACTCTTTTCCATGCTACATCTGTATCTTAAACAAATGCACCACTTGAAAGCAAATCAATTTTATCTTTAGTTGGCTGAAGATCAATAAAAAATACAATCATTTGAAGGTTGAGGATGAATAAGGGATATCCTATTTAAGGTATCTTTGCCTTAAAAGACCTGCTTTGCAATTTCATTGATGTACTTTCCATGAACAATTATATTGCTACTCTTGGGCAATTAATCAAGTGTAGGCAAACAGCTAAATATACAATTGTGAAATATGTTAACTGCCAAGAAATTCTATCCAGCCAGTTTTCTAATCATATAACTGTGTCAAATACTATACAAAATAATTTTATCCACCAGAGTTAAAGCAACACAGCATGGGATAGATTCGTCTTGGATAGGGGATGTGCAGCAGCTCAATATTGAGGTTATGTCTATAATACCTTCTCCAATCATCCAAGTCCAAGTCCATTTGTTAGATTCACAACAATTTAAAGTGCAGTAAAGTGTTATTGGCTTACAGTACTGCCCCTTCCTCTCTCGGTCAGGGCCACCACAAAGACAGACTAGGGTACTAGAGTTAAACTGGAGTAAAATATCTCTTTCAGGCATCTGAACTAGAGGTGCACTATTTCACTGGTCTCGCGATTCGATTGGGATTATCTGGTCAATGATTCAATACGATTCGATTATGCGATGCATCACGATTACTGACGATGGTTTCCATCAAAAAAATTCAAGCATTTAGAAGAACTCATTTATTTTTATTTGTTTTGAACATTCAACTTTTATTGAAAAGAAAAAGGAGAACTCCAGAAACAGGTTACATAGTATGTCATATGCAAGTACAGACGTATCAATAAACAACGTGATACGGGGGCGTGGCTTGCGTGCGCACGTGAATGGCCGCTTGAGCTGTGAGCTCCGCTATCCAGACCGGACACCAAGCGACTACTGGGCGAATCCGCTGCCCCAATCTGCTCCACAAACGAAGACTTATCCTCCCCGAGCCCCGCTGACATGCCTTCCCGCAAGAGATCGCAAGAACGGGGCCCAAAAAAGCTGGAACCTTTCTCCTTCCAGCCTCGCCGGAAAAACCAAGATGGCGCCGCCGGAGGAACCGCACGGCAGATGCTGAGCTACACAGACCTCCCGGACGCGACGCCCAGCCACAGGGTCTTCTCCCCTCACATCAGCACTCTGTATCACTGGACCCCTCGCCTTCCCCCCCGGGGATGCAGAGTCCGGCAAAATTGAGGATGCGGATGGACCCCACCAGCCAGGCCTCCATAACAGTGAGTACAGGCCTGCACAATAACTCTGCCATATCCTCTCTGCAGTCCTCCATTGCTCAATTCCCGACCACGGGACAACCGGTGCTAGACACCACAATGAAGGACATGCTGGTAACACTACAATCTTCCCTCATGTCAAACATGTCGGCGCTTATTAACAAGTTCTCATTGGAACTGAAACATATGGATAACAGAATGCAGTTCATAGAAAACAAAATGGAGGACTGCACTGAAACGGTAAATGACCTGGTAGATGCCTATACTGAACAGAAAGATGACAACCTTTGGATAAAAGCGAAAATCGCGGACCTTGAGGACAGGTCTAGGCGCAATAACATTAAAATTTGCGGGGTCCCCGAGACCGTTCAGCCCAAAGAACTGCTTACCTATGCCAGCAGTTTGTTTTCTAGTATGCTCCCAGAGCTCTCACCGATAGAACTCACTATCGACCGCATACACAGATTGCCTAAGCCCCGCCATCTTGAGGCCGATATATTACGGGATGTTCTTTTGAGAGTCCACTTCTTTCAGGCCAAGGAACAGATCCTCATGAAGGCGAGAGAAATCTCTCCACTTCCAGCGCCATACGCGGATATCCAGCTCTATGCAGACCTGTCTCAATACACGCTCCAACTACGGAGGCAACTGAAGACCATCACGAAAGCCATGTATAACCACAAGATAATATACAAGTGGCGTCACCCGGCGACCATCCTGGTCACACATAATGGTATACCTCACACCATCTCTACCGTGGAAGGAGGCATGAAGCTTTTGCACTCTTGGGGAATAGTGCTGGAACCGACCCGCACTCAGCAGGAGCACAATGGAGCCCCTAATCCGTTTACCTTTGGCACGGAGAAGAGGAATTTCACAAAGAAAAGCCCGTTGTAACCACGTTGAGCGAATTACATGTCCGGTCTGGTCATGCGATCCTATCCTGCTCACTGAACTTTCCCCCTCGTTTGGTCAGCAGCTCAGACAGAGCTACCTGTTGCTGACAAATTTGATAATCCCTCTTGAAGGGAGTTGTTCGTAGTTGTATTGTTTTTTTTCTATATATATACTTTTTTTTTTTTTTTCTTTTTCTGTGGTTGTGTTGCTCTGATTTTTGCGCACAGTTCTCCTGCCAATACAACCCCTATATCTCCCAGCTGCACCAGTGACACGTACTCCCTGTTCTGTTAAAGTGTGGGCACTCACCTCTGCTTTTGTCTCCTACTATCTAGCGTTGAGCTACTACCTTTTGCCTGGACTGCCTGACCACCAGACGCCACATCCACTTGACTCCGAGCTGTCGCCGCCTGCAACTGTGAGTACACTTGCCTATTTGACTCCCATCCCGACACAAAACATGGGGATCCAAATCCTCTCCCTCAACGCCAAAGGGCTAAACCACCCGGTAAAGAGAGCATCCTTATGGAAGTCGGCACTGGCCCACAATTGCGATATCCTATGCGTCCAAGAGACCCATTTTGCACTACAGGCCTCCCCCAAATGCAGCCACAGACTGTTCCCACATGTTTTCCGAGCTTCCTACTCCAAGAAACAACGAGGAGTAATGATCGCCATCAGAGACTCGGTCCACTTCCAATTACAACAATGTAACACGGATCCCGAAGGGCGATACATTTTTTTGAACTGTACTATTAATAGAGTACCTTACACTCTGGTCTCCCTGTATGCACCGAACCATGGTCAGATGACCTTCCTTAGAAAGACGATGAAAGCTATCCGCAAATTCCAACAGGGACATTTGCTCATCTGTGGGGATTTCAATATGGTCCCTAACACTTCAATGGACTCCACGGCGGG
Organism: Rana kukunoris; assembly: GCA_029574335.1. Taxonomy (NCBI): domain Eukaryota; kingdom Metazoa; phylum Chordata; class Amphibia; order Anura; family Ranidae; genus Rana; species Rana kukunoris. Next base: position 115,408,687 of record CM056053.1, on the reverse strand, counting down.
TCCCCAACGTCGTGCATCTTCTACTCTTGATTCCTTCATTTCTTCCAATGATATGTATGACGTGTGGCGCTGTTGTCATGCGAGCGAGAGGGACTTCACATTCCTCTCGCCGCGTCACAACACCTACTCACGAATTGACCTGTTTCTAGCTGACACCTGGGTCTTGAACAAAATCTTGGGATCTGACATCCACACCACCACCTGGTCAGACCATGCCCCTGTTAGTGTCACCATTTCGGATGACTCCGCCCATTCCACTCCCTATATTTGGAGAGTTAACATCTATCTCCTCAATACTCCCTGCTATTCCACCCCTATCAAACAGCATTTAGAAGAATACTTCTCAATTAACCAAACATCTGTGTCTGACCCGCTGGTGGTGTGGAATGCCCACAAAGCAGTCATCAGGGGGGTTTTCCTTCAAATGGGGGCCAGAGCAAAAAAAAACAGGACTCATCGCTTAGATGAACTCACTCATGCCTTAACCTCCGCAGAGACACTTAATAAGACTAGTCCTTCCCCATCCCTTCAATCTAAAATTTTCACCCTAAGACATGATTTGCGCGCTCTTCTTCTTGAAAAGCACGAGAAATCATATAGGATACTCAGGGCAACCTCTTATTCGACAGGGAACAAGGCTGGCAAAGCCATGTCCCTTCGGATCAAGGGGTACAGGAACAAAACAAAAATTCCCTACTTGTACCACCCACACACCAACGAAAAGCTCCTTAAGCCCCAATCAATCGCAGATGCCTTTAGTAAATATTATGAGGACCTGTACAATCTCAAGAATGACTCCTCCACCACCCAACCCGATCCCGCCTCGATCAAAATGTTCCTGGATAGTGTTGAGCTCCCATCCATAACACCCACGCAACTATCTCAGTTAAATGACCCCTTTACACCTGCAGAAATTCTTAATGTAATCAATCACCTCCCCTCCTCCAAATCCCCGGGCCCTGATGGATTCACTGGGGAATACTACAAACAATTTCAACACATTCTAGTCCCCACCATGTGCCAAACTTTCAACCTAGCTGCTAGCTCCGCCTCCTTCCCCCCCGAAATGCTTGCCGCCACGGTGGTGACGCTACCTAAACCGGGCAAGGAACCGGTTTCCCCAAAAAACTTCCGCCCCATCTCCTTGTTGAACACAGACTTGAAAATATATGCCAAACTCATAGCCAATAGACTAGAAAACATTTTACCCTCTCTCATATCTCAAGACCAATCGGGTTTCACCAAGGGGCGTCAAGCCTCGGACGCTACCAGGCGAATGATTAACATATTACACCACGTCGAGACCACCAAAGTGCCTTATCTGCTTCTATCCCTAGATGCGGAGAAGGCCTTTGACAGGGTCCATTGGGGGTATATCTCGACAGTACTAACTAAATTTGGCCTCACTGGCAATATCCATGCTGCCATCATGGCACTATACTCCAACCCCTCGGCTCGTGTGCTATCTGCTGACACCCTTTCCACTCCCTTTCCGATCTCCAATGGCACGAGACAAGGGTGCCCGTTGTCACCCCTAATATTTAACCTTGTTATGGAACCCCTGGCAGAAAACGATCCAATGTAAACATCTCCGGTATACACATAGCGGATGTGGACCACAAAATAAGTCTATTTGCCGACGATGTGATCCTCATGATCACTGACCCGACTCGCTCCCTCCCTGAGGTGCAGGGGACGCTTGCCTGGTTTGGGGATGTCTCCTTCTACAAAGCTAATGAGACAAAATCATATATTCTTGACCTGGGCTTGGACGAATCCACGAGAAACCAGATTAAACGTGAATTTCCGTATGTGTGGGCAGAGAACAGCATAACATATCTGGGAATCCAGCTCAGCCCCTCTACGAAACAATTATTTTCTCTCAATTACCTACCGATTCGCACTAAATTACAAACAGATCTCACCAGGTTGGCGTCCTTTGAACTCTCGTGGGTAGGCCGCCTAGCGGCATTTAAAATGTTCCACCTCCCCCAAATACTATACCTCTTTCGGACTATCCCCATCCCTATACCTCTTAGGTACTTTGCATCACTGCAATCGATCCTATCGCATTATATCTGGAAAGGCAAGAAAGCCAGATGCAGTCACACTCAATTGGTGAAACACCGCCTAGCCGGGGGCCTGGGGCACGTCAACTTCCGAGACTACTACACGGCTTCCATCCTCACGCAAGCTAGAGAATGGCTCCTGCCCAGCCCCCCTATCACGATCTGGGGTAACATGGAACAATCCTCTGTTCCATACAATAACCTCTCCACATGGCTCTTCGCCAGTATAATGGGTGCCAAGGCTCCCCCCCTCATGTCCCCAACTATATTAGCTACTCTCAAAGCTTGGACACACTTCGTACAAAAGACCCTGTTTCATGACATACAAGCCACACTTCCCATCCCTATAGAGACCCTGCAGCTTATGATGATTTCCACCTCCTACACTAGTTGGAAGGCCAAGGGGATAACCCACATATCCGATCTGTTGGATGGTGACAACATCAAGGCTTTCTCAGACCTCCAACCACAGCACCAACTCCCAAATTCTGACCTATTCCTATATCTTAGAACTCGACACTGCCTCTTATCACTCACACTGAGAGCCTGCGCAATTCCACAGCAAGCCTGGATCTTTTACAGATCCCCTAAGGCTCACACAAAGGGAATATCAATGTTTTATGCTCTACTTGGCTCCAAAACCACATTCACTAGCTCCACCGCCCTATCTAGATGGGAAAGGGACCTAGGACAAACATTCCCGTTGGATCAGTGGGAAAAGGCTTGTCGTTCCACTTATAAAGCTACATGCTGTTCCACTCTGTGGGAACTCGCGTTTAAACTGACCCAGCGTTGGTATTTAACCCCGGACAGACTGTCCAAATTTAACCCCCTGCTGAAAAACACATGTTGGAGGAAATGTGGTGAAAGGGGTGACCTCCTACATATTTTCTGGGGGTGCCCTGCCCTTACTAATTATTGGCAATCGGTGTTTCACCTCCTCTTTGAAGTCACAAAAATAAAAATAGACAAACTACCGTCCTTGGCACTGCTTTCTTTGAGGATAGACCATTTCCCCAACCCGTCGAGGATGATCATAATCCATGTTCTATTAGCCGCTCGCCTTAGCATTGCTAGGAAATGGAGGGATCCTGACCCTCCCACTCTTTGTGACGTAATTCACACCACGCATACCCACTTCACTTATGAATCAACCCTAGCACTGCGACAGGGAAATAAAATCCAGATGCTCAAGAAATGGCACCAATGGACTGCCTGGTTAGGTACCTCAGGCTTAGACTCAGCTTTAACTTCTCATCTTTGAATGATACTCCCACACCATTGTACTGTGAGTTGCCCTGCGATACCCTGTCTACACGCCCAGATAGTCACTGGAGAGAGGGGAGGGGACTCGTTTGCTCGGGCACAGAATAGTGCCCGAATGGGGTGCCCGGGTGGCGATGCCCCCTCCTTCACCCTCACATATTGAGCATGTGTCCCTCAGCTAGTTCTTGAGTGCCGTATTACGCTACGTTTGCAGCGAGACTTTCGAGTTTGTTTCTATGTTGTAACCCCACGTATGTTGTTTGTACTGTATAATACCCTCTATTGTAATGTGGGCCTTCCCCATACTGTTTGTTGATATTAATTTTGATCTTGATACAACAAAGCAACTGTAAGGAATCGTTCTGTTTGTACATTTGATCTCTGTAACTTGTATTCTCTACAATAAAAAATATTGAGATAAAAAAATAAACAACGTGATACCGTATGTGCATGAGCCAAAAGACTTACAGGGTAGACACATTACAAGCAGATCATCAACTTAAAGGTTTGACTTAATCAACTTATGCTTGCCCTAGAGGGTCTAATTACAGGTGATGTAGATCCTTTCTGAGCCTCTGGCCTAGTTCACCTTCAGAGTTTTAAAGGGATAACAACAGTAATTCGGCCTAAGATTGTAACCGTTCATCAGTATACGTTGCACATGAGACCATTTATGAAGAGGATTAAAAAAGAGGTGAAAAGACAGGGGGAGAAGTAAATGAGTAGGAACAGTGGGTCACCCCAGAAATGACACCGATACGGAGGGAGGGGGGGTTGAATGCCCCCACGCCAACACCTGCCCCCCAGTTAGGGATGCATGTGGGAGAAACACTGAAGGATTGGGTCACCTATGGGGTGAACTGTCCTTAGTTAAGGGTTTTGCATAATATCGTCATATTCCTGTGAGTATCGGAAAGCGATCCAAGGTCTCCAAGTAGTTTGGAAGGCCTCGACCCTGCTATGTTCCTGCGCCACAGTGTCTTCCATTTCCCACACGTTTCTAATTCTCTTGAGCCAGTCAATCACCGTGGGCACTGTATTTGATTTCCAATAAATAGGAACCAACGACCTGGCTGCATTAATCAGGTGTTTGGTTAGTGAATGTTTGTATACCTGTAAGGCAAGGTGGTTGACATGTAACAGGCAACAAGCTGCGTCCAAGGACAACTTAGTTTCTGTGATCTTTTTGATCAGGTGTGTGACCTTGTCCCAGAAGGGCAGAATCAGTGGGCACTCCCACCAAATGTGGAGAAGGGTGCCTCTCGCCTTCTGGCACCTCCAACACGTCGGAGGGGTTTGAGGGTTCCACTTATGGAGTTTGTCAGGAGTGTTATACCAGTGTGTCAGCAGCTTGTAGCCTGTTTCCTGGACAAGTGTACTTATGGAACCTTTATGTGCCAGAATGCACACATACCTCCATTCTTTGTCCGTGAGTGTCCTCCCCAGCTCCTCCGACCATCTCCTCCTATAATTGTCCGCTCCACCACATTCAGCCAGTTGTAGCCAGCCGTACGAGGCCGATGTAGCTTTATCTAGGGGGTTTCCATCTAGGCATGTCGTCTCCAAATCAGTCAATGGTCTGCGGAAGACCTGTAAGCTTTTATGTTTAGTAAGGTAGTCTCTTAGTTGAAAATAAGACCACCACTTCAGTCGTGGGAGCCCATTTCCGCCCTGCAGTGCCAAAAGGTCTTTAATTTTATCTCCTGAAAAACAGTCTTTCGCGAGTAAGGGGGTGTCACTATGTTCTGGTTGGAACAAATCACTGTCCTCCCCCGGGGGGAAATCAGCATTTCCCACCAAGGGTGTCAAAGGGCCTGTGGGTGTGGTAATCTTGCCCCCCCTAGCTATGTCGTGTAGGGTATCTAGTGTGGTTCGTGTGATCAGTTGTATTTTAGAGGCTGCATTGAATTTAGGCTTGGGTGACCACAGGGAGAACCTCAGCGGGCCCGGAAATAGGGATTCCTCCAAAGACACCCAAGCCTTTGAACGCCTATGGCAGTGCCAATCAATTACCCTGGCCATGTGAGATCCGTAATAATAATGTTTAAAGTTTGGTAGCCCAATCCCGCCCGCGTCTTTGGGCCTGAACAACCATGACAGTTTGATTCTGGGTTTACGTTGATTCCAGATGAACCTTGAGATGGTAGAGTTGATTAAGTAAAAGAAGCGGGCTGGTATTTTTATGGGTAGGGTCCTGAAAAGATACAGGAACCTAGGCAAGACCACCATTTTTACAATGGATGCGCGTCCAAACCAAGAAAAGCAACCCACTCGCCACCTCTCAAGGTTGGCTGTGCAGCTCTTCAGGAGGGGCGAGAAGTTTGAGTCAAAAATGTGTTGCAAATGTGGAGTCAGGTAGGTGCCTAAGTATTGGATAGCCTTATCCTCCCATCTAAATTTGGATTCTGCTTTAGTGCGGGTCAGCTGATCGGCAGGCAGTGAGATGTTTATGGCCTCGGATTTAGAGTAGTTGATTTTTAAGTTGGACAGGTATCCAAAACGAGAAAACTCCTCTAGGAGATTGGGTATACTGGTCGCGGGGTCGGCTAAAAAGAATAGGAGGTCATCCGCGTAGGCCACCACCTTGAACTCCCTCCCCCGAACCCCAAATCCCTTAATCGCACCATTTAGATTTACAGTCCTAATGAAGGGTTCAAGGGCCAGAATGAACAGTAGCGGGGAGAGGGGACAGCCCTGTCTGGTGCCATTGCGGATGTGTACTGTATCTGATAGAGTCCCGTTTATTTTGAGTTTCGCCGTAGGGTTACGATACAGGGCAAAGATCCATGCAAGCATACACGAACCAAGACCTATGTGTTCGCATGCCGCCCTCAGGAAGTCCCATGCCACCCTATCAAAGGCCTTCTCCGCGTCGGTGGACAGGAGAAGGCCTTCAATGTTCTCATCCCGTGCCGCCTGTATAAGGAGCAGGGCTTTGGTTACGTTGTCATTCGCCTCCCTACCCAGAACGAATCCCACCTGCTCCAGCCCTATCAAATTCGACAGGAATGGGTCCAGGCGCAGCGCGAGGATTTTTGCGGATAATTTGGTATCAATGTTTAGGAGGGAGATGGGCCTGTAGCTGGCGCATTCCATGGGGTCCTTGCCAGGCTTGGCAGGCTTAGGGAGTATGGCAACCTGAGCCGACAGAAATGCGGATGGGATATCTTTGGGCGCAGACATGCTGTGTTCAAGGCAGCAGCCAACGGTTTAGTCAGTACATCGGTGAAGGTCTTATAGTATATGGCCATATAGCCGTCTGGACCCGGGCTTTTCCCATTCTTCAGTAATTTAATAGCTTGGGTAATCTCATCGCAGGTTATCGGTGCTTCTAACAGTGACACATCAGCGGTCGCTAGTGTGGGCAGTTTACTATTAGTCAGATAATCTTGAATAATATGAGCCCTGTCTCCTGCCATGTCCTTGGGCCTGTGTTGGGGGGGTAAGTCGTAGAGTTTAGAGTAAAATTCCTGAAAACGGGAAGCAATGGCCTCTGTAGTCTTGTCAATTTTCCCATCCCCTCGTCTAATGCCCGCGATGTCATTGGCGAAGGTGTGTTCTCTCAGAGCCCTGGCCAGAAGTTTGCCTGATTTATTGCCCGACTCATAGTATATTTTTTTTTTGAAGAACAGCATTCGCCTTGACTTTGAGTCGAATAGGTGCTGTAACTCCTTCCTGGCTTCCAGCAACTCCCCCGCCGATTCTACCGTGAGCGAGTGTTTATGTTGAGATTCCAAGGAGCGGATCAGAGCCGACAGCCTAGAGATCTCCTTCTCTCTGTCTTTCTTACGCTTAGAGCCCATTCTAATCAGTTCTCCTCTCAGTGTGCATTTGTGGGCTTCCCAAACCATAAGCGGGTCTGCTCCTGGAATGGAATTGTGCATGAAAAATTCCCTCAAAGAGCCAGTGAGGGAGGCGAGAAGATCTGGGTCCGTTAGGAGGGAGGCATTAAGTCTCCACGTGGGCTGTTTAGGAGGCATGGACATCAAATTCAGGCCCAGGGACACCGGGGCATGATCGGAGATCGATTGGATCCCTATGTGTGCTGCCTCTACTGAGGATAAATTCCTCTGGGAGATGAAAAGATAGTCCAATCTGGCATATCTAGCATGGGGAATCGAATAATGAGTAAAGTCGCGGCCCTCAGGGTTGAGAAAACGCCAGGTGTCTACCAGTTGCAGCCCCTGAAGGGCGGATTTAATTCTTTTAAGTATTTTGTAAGTAATACAGGATTTACCATTTGAGGTATCCGTCAATGGGTTGAGCGGGAGGTTAAAATCACCGCCCAGTATGAGACAGCCCGAGGATAATCCCTGGAGTTCCTTGGTCATCCGGTTACAAAATGCGGTGTGTTCTCTATTGGGGAAATATACGTTGGCTAGCGTCACTGGAGTGGACCCATATGTCCCCTTTAGAAATAAGAACCTACCCCCGGGATCACATTTCTGTTCCGTCAGATGAAAAGGTGCGTTCTTACTCACCAATATTGACACTCCTTTAGACTTGGAGTCACTATTGGTGGCATGGAATGCCCTTGTAAAGTATGAGTCAGTCAATTTGGGTGCATGATGCGTCTTTAAGTGCGTTTCCTGAATAAACACGAACTGGGGCCTACCTTTTTTCAACTCACGTAGGAGGGTGGAGCGGCGTTCTGGAATATTCAGACCCCTAATGTTGTGTAAGATCACTGTCGGTGCCCTTCCCAGCGAAGAGAAAGCCATTGGAGCGGTACAGGAGGAGACGGTTCAGGAGGTCAGCTGTGTTGGTAATCAGAAATAAAATCAGATTAATGCAGATATAATGTACAGTGTCCAGCAGTGTCTAAATCAACCCCCCCCTCCCTAGGGCCACGGGTCGGGGATGAGGAGAGGAAGAGTAAGGGGGGAAAGGTGGGTTCAGAGAGGGCAAGAAGGAGGAGATAGAGAGGATAACACAGTGAGAGAGAGAGAGAAGTAGGGAGCCGTGCCTATACAGCAGGGAGCAAGATAAAATGAGGGAACGACCCCTGAGTGGATCACCCCACCCAGGAGTGCGTAACTCTTATGTGTCTAGTGTCACCTGTGTCCTTAAAAACAGGAGCACGGGGACACTCTGTGGGGTTATAGGGAGGCACTTGAGGAGACGGTAGAATTCCACCTGAGATACAATCCAACAGGGATTGCAAGTAGCAGGAAAAAATTCAAATAAAAAAGGTAAATGACCGCAGCACTGGCAGCCGCACATGTAAAAAGAAAAGAGAAAATGGGTCTGGGGCCTACACAAAACAGCAAGGAGATTTATACATCCTGATCAGCAATAAACTATCTGGCCCTCAGACTGAGCTTAGTTCACACCCGACCTGGGTATTTGGAAAAAAATAAATAAATTATATGATAAAAATAAAATAAATAAAAGAGAGGACACCTTATAGACAGACACCTATCGTAAGCCATATAACGAGAACAATGTAGAGGCTCTTCATAAAAAAGAGGAGCTTGAATGAAAAGGAAATAATAATACTAATAATAATAAAAAAAGGGAAAGGGAAAAACAACCACATAAGCCCAATGAAAGACACTTCTCCGGGGAGGAAACATCTGTAAACTGGATGCGGAAAAGATGCTGCAAGAGGGGGACATCTCGGTTATCGCTGGGCTGTTCATGGACAAAAAGTCTCCAGTTCATCCTCTTGCGGCTTCTGGATAGGGGGTTTAGGTGTGGGCGGGCCAAGGTAGCTTTGCAAGTAGTTCATTGTCGTTCCGCGACATCAGCGCCATGCCTCCGGTATGCGGCAGACAGAGAAGAACAAGTCCTCAGAGCGGGCAAAGCATGCGGACCGGGAGCAGGGGGATGGTTGCTACTTCGGGTCAGTAAAGCAGGCCGCTTGGTAGGAGGAACATACTCGTCCTCCAAGGATGATGATGGAGGGGGAGGGAGGGGTCAGCAGTCCAAGTCCCCACAGGCTGTGCAGATAGAACACTAACAGTTTACCCCATAAATCAGCATGCGTCATATGGCAGAAAAAAGAGAAAAAAAAAAAAAAAGGAGAAAAAAAAAAAAAACACCCCCCCAATAAGCAAAAATGAAGAAATCAGAAAAGGCAGAAGGCCTGAAACACAAGAAAGAAAAGTCAGGGAAGGCCTCGACAGGATCAATCATCTTCATATTCCAGATCAGGGACAGCTGGGCGTCTCGGGGTCTCATTCTTGGAGCTGCCTGCCCGATTCTGCTTCTGTCGTTTGGTCTGCCGCTTCTCAGGCGTGGATTGCGGTGACCTGATATGGACCGGAGATAGGACAGGATGCAGAAATTCGGCGAACCATTCAGGAAGGTCCGTCGGTTCCAGATCTAATGCAGAGCAGAAATCTGGTAGGTCGGCCGGTGTACGGAGGACTTGCTGTTGGCCATTCAAGGAGACTGCCAGAGCAAATGGGAAACGCCATGAGTAGCGAATGTCTTTATCCCGTAGCTTCTCCAGCAGGGGGCGCAACGCACGCCTGTTTTTCAGAGTTATTTGTGAGAGATCCTGGAACAGCATTATATTTTCCCCATTAAAGGCTATATGATCATTTCTCCTAGCCTTCCGCATAATTTCATCTTTCAGGGTGAAGCTTTGAAAGCAACAAATTATGTCTCTTGGTGGAGCATTGTCTGGACCTCGCGGCCTAAGGGCCCTGTGCGCCCGTAAAAAATCTATTGCTGTGTCCTCTTGTCTTTCCAATAAACTGTTGAAGACCCTCTGTAATGCCGGTATTATCTGGTCATGGTCCACTGATTCAGGGATCCCCCGTACACGTACGTTACACCTGCGTCCTCTGTTATCCAAATCTTCTATATGTCTATTCATCTCTATTAAGTGCAGGGCCTGAGCAATCGAGGTCTTTTCAAGCTTATGTATGGCTTTGTCCCTCTGTTTTCCAGCAGTCTCAGCAGTGGCCATTTTGTCATTGAGCAGTGAGCACCAGTAGGTTTGATTTTAGGTCAGTGATCGCAGCTGAAAAGGTGGATTTTATGTCCGCAGCAATCACTGACATGTCAGCAAAAGTCAGAGGGAGATCCGATCTCTTCTTACCCTTCCTAAGTCCTCTGTGGCCAACTGCGAGTCCTCACTAAATTCTTCCTCGTGGTGCGACGGCGCCATCTTGGATGTCAGGTTGCTGGCCTGAGCCGGAGTTTTTCTTTTAAAAATCTCTGTGATATCCCTTGCCGAGTGGGGTGTCGCACCGTGGCGTGTGCAATAGTGAGGGGTGCTATGAAGCTTCTTCCCGGGCATCGGGGTGCCGGTGGTCGGGTGGAGAGCTGTGTACGGCTGCCTATGTCAGCGGAGCTCCTTCAGTGTGCGGCCGTCTTCATCGCACGCCAAGCCACGCCCCCCCCAATTATTTTATTTTATCTGCTTAAAAAAAAAAGAGGACACTCCCTGCATATAGCAGGACAAGGACATGGAAGAGTCCAGGATATGAGGGAGGGGTAGGAACTGAAGGATAGAAGAAGTCTGAGTCTGGTCTGGGGATGGAGGAACCCATGGAAGGCCTGGAGGAGTCTGGAGATAGGAACTGAAGGATGGAAAAGGATGGGAATGGAGGAAACCATAGATAGAGAATGGAGGGCCAGAGGAGTCTGGAGATAATAACAGAAGGATGGAAGAGTCTGGGGATGGAGGAATCCATGGATAGGAACAGAAGGATGGAAGAGGTCAAAGATAAAAATGGTGGTGGTGGGGGGGACTGAAGGATGGAAGAATCAAAGGGAGGATGTTAGGATGATCATCGTGGAGTCCTGCATGTGAGGAATATCAGAGGTAGAGGATTCCCTGTGCTGTGTACATGGCTGGGCTGGGGGTGTGATGGTCTCCTTCTGGAGTCCAGGTTTTGGGGATATCATAGTGCTTTCTGTATAAACATATTTTATTAACGCAGAGTTCCACCCAAAGTGAAGCTAATTCTGCATACACACTATCGAAAATTCAGACAAGAAAAGTCCGATGTGAGCTTTTGGTCAGAAGTTCCGACCATGTGAAAATCCGCTCATCTGTATACAATTCCGATGCGTAAAAAACATGCATGCTTAGAATCAAGCAGAAGAGCCAAACTACCTATTAAACTTCATTGATCATCTGCTCGTCGTACGTCTTGTACGTCACCACGTTCTTGACGATCGGAATTTCCCACAAGATTTGTGACAACATTCCATCAGAAAAAATCCACGGTTTTCATGTCGGAACTTCCGATCGCGTGTACACGGCATTACGTTTTAAGGAGCCCTGACCCCATTACATAGCATGTCATTTTTTTGAGGGGAGGAGTGGGTACTTCGTTTGTCCCTCTCATCCTGCAATCTTCTGGGACACGTCACAGGTCCTAGAAGATTGCCTGACCATTCAGGACAGCGCAGTGAAACATGTGCACCCGGGTTTGAAGCTGCAAGCCGTCACAGCCGGATGCCCATAGTAGTATTGCCAGTGCCGCAGACAGGCGGGTAAGATAACAAAGGGTTTGGGCGGCCACATGTCTTTTTATTCAAAGTTAGTATCTACACTTTTTGGAGCTGCTGATTTTTAATTAAAAAAAAAGTGGAAATCTGCTCTGCATTAAAAATAAGCTCACTCACTTAATAGGTGCACTAATCCGAAGCTTTGTCAAAAAAAATGGAAGCTGATTTCGATGGTTTCAATGCAGAGCTGCACCAGATTTTCTACTCTCCGGGTTTAGTAAATTAACCCTATTATTTGAAATGAACAGTGCACAAATTGCGTAGGAACAGTAATAATAAGAACGCTGCCAGACTCCACTGGTAAGGAAGCAGTGTGGGACATTTTGCTAAAGGCTAGGTTCACACTTATGTGGGTGTTTGCCGATGCAAGAATTGCACCTCTTCGCGCACCCGCAACCACCCACAGCAAAAACGCTCTGCTCTTAACAAATGCACGGGGCTGCCATTCATTTTTATTGCACTCCAACGCATCTAAAAATGCAGCGGTTTGCAGGTCCAGGAATGTGCGGGAAATCACATGATACAAAAGCACTGTGTGATTTCCCTGCTGCTGCATTTTCAAGAAGTTGCAGGAACCTTTTTCCTACCTGAAACACAGTAGCCTATTAAAAAAAAAAGGGGCTGCCGTACCCATGCAAACACGGCAAACGTGAAGCCGCACAGGATTAAACCAAGCCTTATACAGGACTATGCTCTGACAGTAAACAATAAGATGTGTGGGTGCATGTGTGCTTCTCCTGGTCGCCCCACCACAATAGGCAATAGCCTTTATATCCAGCCCTGCTCCCTGGTCTATGGCAAGAGAACACCAGTTCTAACACCAAAAAAAATAACTTATGCAGGATCATATACAGGAGCATATTTATAAAGTAATGAATCCTACCAGTGGCGGGGGGTCTCACGATCGGTCGGTCATTTAGCCCCACACTTCCCTTATCTAGGTTGCTGGCAGGCAGCTCTACTACGAGTGATGGGCAATGGCTTCTATCATGTCTCCTCCTCCTCTGCATCACGGCAGATTCTGACTCTGTTGTGCGTCTCCTCTCTTCTCCTCCCAGTTGTCCAATAGGATCGCCTGTCATTTCAGCCAATTGGGTGACAGGTCCTGATTGGCCCAGGAGGAGGATCAGCGTGACAATAACGAATATTCATTCGCTATTGTCACACAACTGGGTGGGCTCCTTTTTTGAAGCCTGTTAGAGCCTCTGGTTCTAATCACATGCTTCAACTCCCCCCCCCCAATTGGAATCCATGTGTCCGGCACTCTGCATGTAGATTAGGGAACCGGAGGCATGGATGGAGGATGGTATGCGTGCGCCCCTAATGGCATGCATCAAATATTCACTGCAGCTTAATCGTCTAGGTGCATGTGTTATACACTACAGTAATTGCTTCACCGCCAGTGACAGTCATTGTTTTATAACTATGCTCCTAAAAGTATGTAATGATGTTTTTATTTGTGTAATATGTGCTGATCTTGGTTCCTGATTCTCTAAAGTATCCATAGGGGTATTTGTGTCCTATCCGTTCTACAATCCTTCCCCTATAAATGGATAGGAATACAATTGTCTAAAGCTGAATCCCCTTTTAAATTGATTGATAGCTAGCAAAAGCTTAATTATAAATGACCAGGCCCAGCAGCAAAATCAAAATAGGGCCCTCTGTGTTTTCCAACGATCTTAAAAATAATTATATGGAGTCCTGAGCTTTTCAGAAAACAATCTCTAATACTGCACTATACAGATGCCTCAGCAAGTTAACAAAGGTGGCGAAATTACATACAGTACACTCTATTCCCTGTCTGCTCAGATTGTGATCTACCTCCCTGAGAACACAGAGGAGCGAGCTGGATAGCAGTTTATAGGGGAGGATGCTGCCCAGGAACGAACGTGTTGTTTACTTATTCCATTAGAAGGTACATTTTAAAAGAACAGGTTTATTCTGCAAAATCTTTTGCAAAGCTGTAGTGAACATGTTAAAGAACAAATAATAGATTATTATATGAAGTTAATGTAATATACATATATAACTACTATGCATTAAAGGAGTTGTAAAGCAAAAAAAAAATTCCCCTAAAATGAATGGCCCGGATTTACGTACCCGGCGTATCTTTGTGCGGGCGTAACGTATCTTCTTTACGCTACGCCGCTGCAAGTTTGGGAGGCAAGTGCTGTATTCACAAAGCACTTGCGTCCTAAGTTACGGCGGCCTAGCGTAAATGTTCCGGCGTAAGTGCGCGTAATTCAAAGTAGGCTGGTAGTGGGCGTGTTGTATTAAAATGAGCCGTGACCCCACGTAAATGACGCGCCTAATGAACGGCGCATGCGCCGTCCGTGCACGTATCCCAGTGCGCATGCTCACAATCACATCGCAAATACACAATGCTTTCGACGTGAACGTAACTTACACACAGCCCTATTCCCGTACGACTTACGCAAACGACGTAAACTATGGAAAATTCTACGCTGTTCCGACGTCCATAACCTAACATGACTTAGACCTGCTATTTGGTGGTTTATCTTTACGCCGGACGTAACCCTTACGCAAACCGCCTAACTGGCGCATCTACGTTCGTGAATCGGTGTATCTTCCTCATTTGCATATTTAACATGGGAACACCGAATGCGTCTAGCGTAACTATGCGCCCACGATACGCCGGCGTAGGCAAGTTGCGTCGGACGACTGAAGCCATGTTTTTTGGCGTATCTTGCTTTAGGAATCGGCGTAAAGATGCGACTGCGCATATTTGTACTTACGTCGGCGTATCTTGAGATACGCCGGCGTAAAGCTACGTGAATCCGGGCCATTGCCTGCAAGGTAGACAGACAGAATAGTGTAAAGATTCTGTTAAAAAAATAGTAAATACCTATTAAATTCCTTCATCTATATCACTTCTTGGTTTGCTGCTCTCGTTCATGTAAGAACTACATTTCCCAGTATGCATTGTGGCACGCCCAGTAATTCACACCTCCTTGAAGTCTCTAACACGTAGAGAGCGAAGTGAACAGAACAGAGAAAAAATAGAGCAACTTCTGAGCAAAAACGAACAATGACGAAGTGAAAAGAGGAATGTCTGCAAGTAAGGGATGCTTATTATGAAAAAAAAAAAAAATTCCTTTACAACCCCTTTAAGTTAATGTAACATTATTCTTCTATTAAAAAAGGACACACTTTGATTATATACATGTGAACTGACTTAAGAAAATGAGGATAAACCAATGTGCAGCAGATGTGCATACAGAAGAATACACATGAATGCCTTTTACATTGCCTTTCTGATTGCTGCAGACAATCATGTTATATATTACCTTCAATTCAAACTGCAATTAGATGTAATGCCGCATACACACGATCATTTTTCGGCTTGTAAAAAATGATCGTGTGTGGGCTAAAACGACGTGAAAAACCCGCGCATCCTCAGAAGCAAGTTATGAGACGGCAGCGCTCGTTCTGGTAAAACTACCGTTCGTGATGGAGTAAGCACATTCATCACGCTGTAACAGACAGAAAAGCGCGAATCGTCTTTTACTAACATGATATCAGGAAAACCAGCCCCAAGGGTGGCGTCATCCACATGGAACTTCCCCTTTATATTGCCGTCGTAAGTGTTGTACGTCACCGCGCTTTGCTAGAGCATTTTTTTAAACGATATTGTGTGGTTAACGTAATTTTAACGATGAAGTTTTTCTATATGCTGAAAAACTTTGTTTTTTACAAGCTGAAAAATGATCGTGTGTACGTGGCATAAGTGCAAGAAAAATGGAGAAAAATCATAGCCCACCAATTCTTTTCTATACATAAAAACACTATTGTTTTAGAAATGTTTAGTTTTATTATTAAAAGAATATTTTCGTTGTGACATTTAAAGATGTTAAAAACGCTCTTTATTTTTAGAAGACATAAACAAATTTGTTGCATAGAATAGGTCTTATTTTCTTTTGAAAATCAGAAAATGTGTGCGTTTTGTGATCCGATGACGCCATCATTGATTTCGAAATTTGACAAACCAAGCCATCAATTTCACCTCCTGCTGCTACAGAAAATAATTTTTGTGGCTGGGAATCTTCTTTTCTTTAGGCCCCTTTCACATTTGGGCTGGAGCCGCACTGGCGGTATAGCGCCGCTAAAAATAGCGGCGCTATACCATCGGATTTGCCGCGAGTTGTGGCCGGTAGCGGTATTAACCCCCGCTAGCTGCCGTGAAAGGGTTAATACCACCCGCAATGCGCCTCTATAGAGGCGCATTGCGGGGCGGTATTGCCGCAGTTTCCCATTGTTTTCAATGGGAAGGAGCGGTGAAGGAGCGATATACATTCCGCTCCTCTCACCACTCCAAAGATGCTGCTGACAGGAGATTTTTTTATCTCCCGGTAGCGCATCGCCTCAGTGTGAAAGCCCTCGGGGATGCAGTGAAGGAGTTTTTCAGGCGGTATTGCAGCGCTATTTGAAGCGCTGTACCGCCTGAAAGACTCCTCAATGTGAATGGATTTGACGCATGTGTGGAAGTTTTTCACTTCCTGGTTCGGTAACGTGGCAGCGTCAACGTCACCGCCACCTCACCGCGCTGTCTGCCGTCGGGGATTTTGGTTTGATCGTATGTACACGATCAAACCAATATATCCCAGCAGACAGATCCGATCGATCCGGTCTGTCAGACTGATTTGATCGGATTTATTTAGTGGTGTATACGCGGCCTCAGATAAGAATTTCAAAAGAAAATCATTTTAAAATTCAATCCAGTCCTTAGCCAAGGTTCACACTGGGCTGTGGGAGTGAAGCCGTGCGAGTTCAGCTGGACTTGCAAGATTTATGAACTGCCAATTTGAGGGATTTGAAATGATTGTGAAGAACTGATAAAGATAAAGGTATTCAGAAGCCTACCAATAAAGGCCCTCACCCTCCACATTCTCCACAACTTTATACTATACAACCGGGGAGGGAAGTAAGAGATGGCAACACCCCCCCCCCCCCCCATGAACCTTCCCTCTTTTTTCCCCTCTTTTTCACTCTCTCTTCTTTCTCCTCTCTCTCCTCTTCATAACCCCACATACCCCCCAAACGTATTAGGAAAAACGTTAACTATACAAATACCAAAAAGTTCTAATATATCTAGGAGTCCAAAGGAAAATTCACCCTAGACTAGTCCCATCTCTCCATTCAACCCACCCAATTTCTGTGCACCTTCAACAGCAAACTCGGTCAATTCATGCCTTGTATCACACATTTAAACACTTATAAGCAGTCCATACCTTCCAATTGCCATACACCACCCATACCATTACTTTTAAAGACCTGATAAGCCATGAAAACTTATGTAATCACATGAATGTTTATAACAATCTCTTTAGCCAGCTTCACATGTAAACCATCTTTTCAGGCACACCCCTCCCCCTATTAAGACTGAATTATTTCCACTACTGTTGGTCTATGCATGGTTAACTTTTGCTGTTTAAAATTATTGTACAATTTTCAATGTACACTTTCTGTCCATGCTGATTGTAACGGTCACCACCGCTTACAACCTTCCATCCAACCACGACAGGCTTATCTGACACACTCCGACAATATTGCATACACGATCCATATCCTTTCCCAGAATAAGACGAGACAGAGCTCCGTACTTGCTTCCAAAGATATGACAATTTATTAGTATTTTCTCAGCTTTTTATACAGTCTCAGGCATAATGCAGTTAATCACAGGACAATGCAATCTCCACCCCCCTTCACACCATGGGGGGCTTTAATCACACTCTAAAAGGCATTCAGGTAAGCTAACCTTGTAGACCGGTCGGCACCATATTTTCAATAGTGTTCAATTAACCTTGAATAGTAACACAGACATCTTTATCACACAATGATTTTCCCTTTTGAATAATACACAATCACAGATAATCTTCACACACAGAAAGGAAACCTCAATCACATTACCTAGACAGACTTATCACACAATGGCAGAGTCTTGTGAGAGTGGGTGTCTTTACAGTGGATAGCCAACACCTTAAGATATTTCAATAGCCTATTATACAAAAGTTATGACTCACTGGCTGACCTGGTCATGTCATCATGACTCCTTGTAATATCTCAGTCCAGAAATATGAAGTATTAATAATGTCCCATCACATGTAATATATGAATTATGATTCACTATTAGCCACCCTACACCCAAAAGGGCACAGGGTGGATTTCGACCCAAGAGTTATTGTTGCTGCTGGCACAGGAGTATCTCTCATCCTTCCAACGTCTCTGGGTGTCACGGGCCATTCTGTTACATCTCTCCCCTTTCGGTGGGAGACAGACACAGGTGGTAACCCCAAACGGGTTGACTCCGAAGTCCGTCAGTAGTTCCCGTCCTCCAATGCTGGTATCCATACTGTACCCCAAATCAATGGCTCCAAACTGAGCATTACTCACACCGCCAACCTCTGCCTCTCTCAGAGAACACGCCTGCCGCTGGGGAGAAGGCAGGGTAGCTGGGCTCAGTCCATCATGCTGTTGGGGGTCTGGGCCAACTGCCCCCCTTCCTGGGGTATACCAGTGGAGACTGAAGTCTCATCCACTGGTGCTTGGTGAAAACCCCCCGGTGCTTGCAAAGCAAAGCCGACGTCCTCCTGTCCCAGTCCTGTACCATTTTCTCTTGTTGTGCCAGTGGAGACTGAAGTCCCATCCACTACCCCAGGAACCCCCTCTTCTGTTAGTGAGGAGCAGAGGCCTATGACACTCTGCTCTGTTGCCAGCTCTTCCGCTGGGTTGCTGTGAGTGGAGACCACAGTCCCATCCACTACCACAGGGTCCCCCTCTTCTGTTAATGAGGAGCAGAGGCCTATGACACTCTGCTCTGTTGCCAGCTCTTCTGCTGGGTTGCTGTGAGTGGAGACCACAGTCCCATCCACCACCACAGGGTCCCCCTCTTCCGTTAGTGGAGAGCAGAGGTCCGTGACCCTCTGTTCTGTTGCCAGCTCTTCCGCTGGGTTGCTGTGAGTGGAGACCACAGTCCCATCCACTACCACAGGGTCCCCCTCTTTTGCTAGTTGGGAGCAGAGGCTTGGCGTACCCTGCTCTGTTGCCAGTGATTCAGCTGGGGGTAAAAGCTTTACCACCTCAGCTTGTTGCTGGAGAGAGGGGCCAACCGCCCCGGCTCTCTGGAACTCCACACCATCCGCTTTGCCTTTAGGGAAGGCAATCTCCGTATTTTCCACTGCCGATTCATCAGCCAGAAGTTCACAGTTGTCATATGAACTTTCCTCATAGTCCCAGGCAATGGGAGCCCCACCCTGCTGCTGAGCCGAGTCTAGCAGCTGTCTGTAGGCAACCTCCAGCTCCCATTATTGAATGGCCAGAAATTGTAAATCTTCCTGTGACCAGTGGCCTCCCGAGATATTTAATTTTTCCTCTCTGTGCTCCATTATGTCCTCCAATCGCCACTCCCGATCATCCCCAAAGTCGGGATCACTGGACATTCTCCAATACAACAATCCCAGGCCATCATAGTCATAGCCTTCTGTGGGGCTGTCATCCGCTGACCACGGGCACTCTTGGGCTACATACCACCGGAGGGCTCTGTAGCTCTCATCCAGCTGCATCTCTGCCCGGATCAGCCTGCTTAACTCTGCTATCCACTTCTGCTTCGATTGTTCCCCCAACAACAGCATTCGTACGTCATACTGCAGCCAGTACCTTGCATAGATGGAGGGCAGGACCTTTCCTTGGTGTTGCTGCTCCAGAGCTAACGCTTCCTTCCAGAGTTGGCACCGAATCACATCCGACCATCCCAACAGGACCTCCTCTGATACTGGTCCTCTATGCTGTATCCGCATCTCTTGTAACCTCCTTTGGAATTCCTCTTCCATGGAGACTGGTATCTGCACCTCTCCTCTCTCTTCAGCTGCTGCAGCACTTCTTCGCTGTCGCAAGGTGGCATCCACAGCCGCTATAACCCGGTCTATCATCTCCGGCGGAGGATTAGGACCATATTGTGCCAGTCCATGTTTAACAGCCCGATCAAAAAATTCTTCCTCGGGTGTCCTGTCTGTTACGCTGGGCCTCTTAGCTCTATTCATTTCGACAAGTTCTGCGATAATGTCCCTTTTCTTACGGTTGCTGGCCGGTCTGCCCCGGCTCTCCAGTAAGTCCATGAGGGAAGAGAGCTTCATCCGTTCATACAGCGTCTCCATTGTCATGTGTCCTTGTAGCCGTCCTTCTGAAGATGGAATCATCCCACTGCTGTGCCACCAATGTAACGGTCACCACCGCTTACAACCTCTCATCCAACCACGACAAGCTTATCTGACACACTCCGACAATATTGCATACACGATCCATATCCTTTCCCAGAATAAGACGAGACAGAGCTCCGTTCTTGCTTCCAAAGATATGACAATTTATTAGTATTTTCTCAGCTTCTTATACAGTCTCAAGCATAATGCAGTTAATCACAGGACAATGCAATCTCCACCCCCCTTCACACCATGGGGGGCTTCAATCACACTCTAAAAGGCATTCAGGTAAGCTAACCATGTAGACCGGTCGGCACCGTATTTTCAATAGTGTTCAATTAACCTTGAATAGTAACACAGACATCTTTATCACACAATGATTTTCCCTTTTGAATAATACACAATCACAGATAATCTTCACACACAGAAAGGAAACCTCAATCACATTACCTAGACAGACTTATCACACAATGGCAGAGTCTTGTGAGAGTGGGTGTCTTTACAGTGAATAGCCAACACCTTAAGATATTTCAATAGCCTATTATACAAAAGGTATGACTCACTGGCTGACCTGGTCATGTCATCATGACTCCTTGTGATATCTCAGTCCAGAAAAATGAAGTATTAATAATGTCCCATCACATGTAATATATGAATTATGATTCACTATTAGCCACCCTACACCCAAAAGGGCACAGGGTGGATTTCGACCCAAGAGTTATTGTTGCTGCTGGCACAGGAGTATCTCTCATCCTTCCAACGTCTCTGGGTGTCACGGGCCATTCTGTTACACTGATTGTACGCTATTCTTTTTCATAAATAAAAAACATTATGAAAAAAAAAAAAAGAAACGTCATTTTCAAATTCATATTTTTATAAACTACAAATAAACTTCAAAAGTCCCTGCAGAAAAACAGGTCAAACAACTATAACATATCCAAAATATCAACAGCACTGAAGCCCCGTACACACACCAAGCTTCTCGGAAGAATCCAGCGAGAAGCTCGCTGGGAGACATATTCTGCCGAGGTTCTCGGTCGTGTGTACACTTCCGACGAGCGTCCCGTCGGGAAGCTCGTCGAGCCAAAAAAGAGAGCACACTCTCTTTTTCCTCGTTGTTCAATGAGGACTTTGGCTCGACAAGCTTTTCCGACCGCTCATCGGGAACCTCGTCGGGCGGAAAGATGAGTTTAGCCCGACGAGGTTTTCGTACGTGTGTACGCTGCCTGACACTAAATACAAAAATTGTCTAGATATTTATTCAGACTGCATACATCTAATTAAAATCTGTCTGTACTAGGGCTGTGCAAGTTAACTTTTAATTAATCGATTAATCTTTAATTTTTTTGATCAATCAAAATCTTTTTGATCAATTAAAATTCTTTTGATTTGTTCCGTCAGAGATCCGGTGACGTCACTGACACTGGCAGGGCTTACCGTGTTCATCAGAAGGGCTCCTTTACTGTGCCTTCATATCTGCACGCTGGTGGGACCTTACTATCTGCCACACACAAGGGCTGTTACACTTCCCTCTATCAACCTGGGATTCTACAACCATCCACTGGGAGTTGTGATAGTTCCCTTCATGGGACATCTACATGCCGATGGACTGATGTTAACCCCTCCTCATCTGGATTCAGCAGTGGTATCGTTGTACACATTTTTATACCAGTATCATACTTAGCTATATGTTTTAATGACTTATTTTTCTATTGTTTGGTATTACTCGCACCATTTTTACAGTTTTTGTAGCTACATAGATTTTTTTCTCCAGTGCAATATTTATTTTGTTACCTACTTGAAGACTATAAAAGTTTAAATGCTATTCCCATCGAGCGCTGTCTTTGTGTGTTTTTGTATCCTGCTATCCATTTTTCCAGTTGTTGGTAGCTGCACTGGGAATCAGCCTGCAAGGAGATCAGCTAAAAGTAGTTGGATCTGTATGTGCCTTTTAATTAATCGAAATTAGTCGATTAATCGATTAAAAAAACAAAACGATTAATCGAACACAAAAATTTTGATCAGTAACAGCCCTAGTCTGTACTATTCATTACAACAGTGGATTAATTGGAAACTTGTAAGGTAAGTGTTTTCATGTAAAAAAAGCTAATCAAAACATTTGTCATAAAATGTGTATTCTCACCTAGAAATCAACATCTTGGGTTTCCATGTTATCACTTCTGTACCTATCAACAGAGTTATTCAGAAATATTCTCAGGTGTTTGCAGATGAGCTGAGAGCTTTCAAAGACCCAGCTGCATCGTTTAAGCTTGACCCTTGTTTCACCCATATGTTTGAAGCCTAAAACTGTACCACATGTTTCATCCCCTTGCAAAGACTTGTTTTATCCACTGACTGACACACCAAAAAAGTAGGCAACACCGTCTGTGTCAGTTCTTAAATCAGAATTGTAGCTTAGAATGTGTGTTATAAAAAATGTACTCCTGCTAGACACTAATGCTAAACTAACTACGGTATGGTTTCAACTGTCTGCGAAAGACACCAGCACCAATCCTCACAGGGGACATTTACACTGATATCAGGACACTGATAATCAGTCCCCTGATTGTGCCACATAACAGTGCAGACTCATCAGCGCCTCCTTATCAGTGCTGCCTCATTAGTGCCAATCAGTGCCTCATCATTAGTGCCCATCAGTGCTGCCCCATCAGTGCCCATCAGTGCAGCCTATCAATTCCCATCAGTGCTGCTTTATTAGTGCACATCAGTGAAAGAGAAAAATTACTTATTTGCAGAATTTTTCTTGTTCAATATTTTTTTTTAAGTTTAGAAGTGTAACAGCACTGGTGAACAGAGTGAACCACAACTGCAGTTAGCAAGGACCTCAATGTGTGTCTGTATGTGACAAATCAGTACTAGGCCACAGGCGTCACTCCTCAAAACAGGAGTTTGGGGGATCTATACATCATCTCTGTGTCACATAAAGAAAAGCGTTGAGCTACTAAGCATAGACGCATTACAACATGAGACCAAGTCTTAGCGTTTAAAATTATAGTTCAAGGACAATATCCCAATACACCACTACATGCAGGTGATTATCAGTAAGGGACCCCAGGTTTCAATCCTAGGAAAACAGGAGTTTGGGGGTTCTCTACATCATATCAACCTTAGCATGTAGCGATGTATTTAGGCCACTGGGGGAGATGCTATGAAATAGCATCAACCCCTAGCATAGAAAAGTTACAACGACATAGGCGCATGCGCGAGGCTTCCTGAATGGCTGCGTAGTCCGGGAGCTCCGACCTGCCTCGGCCAACTCACCTCCCTAGAGCGGAATCTTCACCTGAAAAGTGCCAACGGGCTACGGAACCGGATCGGGGACCGTACCAACTATATACCAATGCTTGGTAGCTCGGTCCGACGGGATCTGGGCCCAAGTTTCACCGCCGAGGGGGCCGTGGACGAATCCAAGATGGCGGACGCATCGCTGCAGCGAGAAGCACACAGCGGGGACCTGTCAGGAAGCAGGCAAGTGATTGCGCCTGCTACACTATCTTTCACCCCGCAGGCTTCACAGGGTGTCCCCCATGCCGTTACTCCCTCACCCTCCTCCACTGAATCATTATTAGGCCGCACGTTGGGCACTGGTCTATTCACTCCATTAGGAGCCACCTCTCCCCACATGGAGGATGTCATCACTCCAGGAAGCCCTGATATCCCTCAAAATGCTGGTGATCTGTTTTTAAAATTGTCTGATCTCCTGGAAAAAGGTCTTGCTCATACAGCTAGCAAAATAACTACTGATATCCGTTTAAATTTTCAAAATTTGGGTTCCAGAATGGAGGCCATTGAGAACAAGCTGGATATCACAGTTTCAAGAACCAGTCAAAACACTGACCATATTCAGGCCCTTCAGGAGCAATTAGATGAGGCCCTGTCTAAATTGGATGAACTTGAGAACCGTTCAAGAAGGGACAATTTTAGAATACGGGGTCTTCCAGAAACCATTGCGGATGTTCCTACAGCTGTAAAGGATCTTATTCAAACCCTCATTCCTTCCATACCCCCTCACAAGCTTGAACTGGACAGAGCACATAGATCATTGGGTCCCCCCAGGAAGGATGGTTCACCTAGGGACGTGGTGGTGAAACCCCATTTCTACAGTGTAAAGGAAGATATTATGAAAATATCCCGCCAAAGCTCCAATATATCTTTTCAAGGTCATGACATTCAGCTTTTTTCGGATATATCCCCCTACACTATCCAGAGGCGCAGGGCTCTCAAACCATTACTTTCCATCCTCACTCAAAAGAACGTTAAATACTGGTGGGCTTTCCCTTTTGCTCTTAAATTCTCATTTAAGGGGAAAATGTACTCTTTTTCTTCGCTTCCTGAGGGTGAAAAGATTTTATTGCATCTTAATTTCATCACGCAAGAATCCGAGATGGACACTTCTATTTTGCAAGCGGCCTCCTCGAAGCGTCCTACACCCACGAGTCCAATTTCCCCCTTATGGAAATCCACTAAGTCCAGGCGCACCAAAGCCTCGTTCCCCGTCTGATGACATCTCTTGAATTTTGGGCTTGTTACTTTTATTTTTTTCCCCTCTTTTTGCTCTTTTCCCTCTCCTCCTTTTTGTGACTTTCTCTTTATTTGGATACTGACTCATCGGTTGTAGAGCTCCTGGAGTGGGTTCTTTATTTCTTTGATTTCGTTTCCATCTGGGAATTCTGGAGGACACCTGTTCAGGAGGGGGAGGGGAGGAGGAGGAGGAAGGGAAGGAAAGGGAAGAGGCAGAAATAGTGTTTGTTTGCTTTTTCTCTTTGTTTTGGATTTTGTACCTTAGGATTCCCTTTTACATCTCTTCTCCCATCATGATTTGTTATTACCCTGCTTATAATCGGGCACCTTTAATGTGGTGAGTATGGATTTCCTCGTGTGGAGTCCATGCTTCCCTTTTTACTGGTCTTCGGTCTTATTAGACAGGTGGATTCTTTATTGTTGTTCATTGTTATTTGTTTTATCTAGTTTATGGCTTATTTTTTTTTTATTATGTATTTTCTATTTTAAAATTTCAAGATTTTCTGGGGTTGGTTCTGGCCGGGGCAGCAGTCATGTGCCTCCACTCATCCTCTGAAGATGACTTTGTCATACTCTGGGGATGAGTATGTGGCCCGATTTTTGGGCCACGGTATTTTTCTACCTGGTGGGGCAGGGAGAGATTTTTATCCCTCCCTGCCTCACAAGCCCATTTTGGTTTTTTTTGTTTATTATTCTTTTCTCTATTTCACTTTCTTTCTTCTTTTCACTAATTCTTTTTCTTTTTGTGCCAGTGCCCGAGCGCTTCACGATTCAAGCTTCAATCCAGATCCCAGGTTCCTGTATCGTTTCAATCTCATCTGCATCTGGAAGAGGTGGGTTGGATCTATCTACATTGTAAGATTTTCCCTGTCCACACACTATGTCCCATAACAAGGAGTTAAGTTCAGTTTTAAAGGTGGCTTCTCACAACGTGCAGGGCCTAAACTCAGCAATTAAGAGGAAAAAATGTTTTAACCTCTATCAATCACAAAAGTTGGAGGTAGTTTTTCTACAGGAAACCCATTTTCCCTCTAGTTATTCCCCATCCTTCCTCCACGCGCATTTTCCGCAATTTTTTCTGGCAAGCACAGATAACAAAACTAAGGGAGTAGCGCTACTGTTTGCTAAAACCTGTAAATTTAAAGAATCTTTGGTCTATAGGGATCCTGAGGGGAGGTTTATTTTGGTAAAGGGGCTTTTAGAGGATCAATTGTTTTCGTTCGTTTCCTATTATGCTCCTAATACAGGTCAGACGGGGTTCTTTCGAACAATGTTTCTTACTTTGGAGGCATTGTTAGAGGGAATAGTGATCTTTGGAGGCGACTCAAATGTGGCCTTTGATCAGGTCCTAGACAAATCGAAAGATCCAGCTAAGCAACTGATACATCCCAACA
Source organism: Rana kukunoris (assembly GCA_029574335.1). NCBI lineage: Eukaryota > Metazoa > Chordata > Amphibia > Anura > Ranidae > Rana > Rana kukunoris. Next base: position 115,382,731 of record CM056053.1, on the reverse strand, counting down.
AGATTAGCTCCAAGGTGGCAAAATTATTGTATCAAAGAGGTCTGGTAGATGTTTGGAGGGAACTGAATCCAACAAAGCGAGACTATACGCATTTTTCGAACCCACACCTAAGTTATTCTAGGATAGACCATATTTTTTTGGGATCTGTTTATACTCCTCTAGTTCAAAAGGCCTTTATTAAGGATACGGTTTTATCGGATCACTCGATGGTAGTGATAACTTTAAGTGGAAACTTTAATAAACCACATTTATCCCATTGGAGATTAAATGAGTCTTTACTAGAAGATCATGTAATTGTAGCCGAAATAGAGAAAGCAATTCAGGAATTCTTTCGGATTAATGACACGGATGAGATCTCTGCGGAAATGCTGTGGGCCTCACACAAGGCCTCGATCCGTGGAATGTTCATTCAGTTAGCTGCCAAAAGGAAAAAAGAAAGGACTCTGGATATTGAGAGACTCGAGAAGGAGTTCGGGACTCTCAGTATTCAGCATAAAAAGAACCCGTGTTCGGTGACTGCTGCTAAACTTGCTAACGCTAGATTAGCGCTGAATTTAGCACTTACAATCAAAGCTGAAAGGTCTACCAATTGGTCAGGGGCTAAATTTTACCTAAACTCCAACAAAATGAGTACCATGTTGGCTAATAAACTCTCCCCTAAATTTCGCTCTTATACCCTTCCTAAAATTAGGCTTCAAAATGGTTCTATCACTCATAACCCCCAACGTATTTTACGCTCTTTTCAGGAATATTATTCTAAGCTTTACAAAAATACTGAATCGGTTGGGACTTCTTCTATTGACTCATTTTTAGATACCCTCCCTATTCCTACTTTGGGTGAGGGACATAAGGTTTTGCTGGAATCTCCGATTACGACAGAAGAAACATTGGGAGTGATCAAAGATTTGAAAGTGGGATCAGCTCCAGGTCCGGATGGGTTTTCTACCCAATATTACAAAACTTTTATGAATATTCTTTCCCCTCGATTGACTAAATTTTTTAATTCTAAAAGCTCAGGCGATCCGATGGAGATTCACCTTAATTCGGCCTACATCTCAGTGATCCCCAAACCCGACAAAAATCTAGAATTGGTTGTAAACTATAGACCTATATCCTTACTTAATAATGATCTAAAGATTCTTACGAAAATTTTAGCTAATAGGGTTAGTTCCTTTATTAATTTGTACATTCATAAGGATCAGGTGGGGTTCATACCTGGTAGGCAAGGTCCTGACCAGGTTAGGAGAGCTATTGACGTAATTTCGATTCTTCACTCAGGTTGGGACGGGGGCCCTAGTCAAGAAGGCTTTATACTTTCGCTTGACCTCCAGAAAGCCTTCGACTCTCTGTCGTGGTCATATTTATTTTCTGTCCTAAAATGCTGGGGTTTTGGAGATTATTTTTTAGGTCTTCTCAGAGCACTCTACTCCAATCCGGTGGCTAGGATTAAACTCCAGGGATATTACTCGGATCCCATACATATTGCTAGGGGTACGAGGCAAGGGTGCCCTCTCTCGCCTCTAATTTTTGCCATAGCCATAGAAACACTAGCAATAGCTATTAGATCCGACCATAATATAGAGGGCGTCAGATGTGGACAAGCGTTGCATAAATGTGCACTTTTTGCTGACGATGTCCTCCTCTTTGTCACTTCCCCAAATACTTCTCTTCCCGCTATAAATAATCTCCTTGACACCTTCGGTACTGTTTCCGGTTTGGAGGTGAATATGTCTAAATCACAGGCCCTTAATATTTCATTACCGCTCACTACGGTGGATGCTTTGAAGTCCTCTTTTAGATATAAATGGAACTCTTCCTCGATTCGTTATTTAGGGATTAATTTGACCCCCAATTTCGATCAATTGTATGGCGCTAATTTTCCTCCGATGTATAGGAAATTGGAAAATGACCTTAAATCGTGGTCTTCCAATAATTTATCTTGGTTAGGCAAGGTTCACGCGATTAAAATGACTTTACTTCCAAGACTTCTGTATTTATTTAGATGCCTTCCGGTTGGGATAAATAGGGGTCATCTTAAATCCTTCCAGGGAAAAGTAATTAAATTTGTCTGGGGGAATAAGGGTTATAGGCTCTCCCGTTCTGTCCTTCTTAGCCCTAAAACGCGGGGGGGAGTGGGTCTCCCTGACCTCTTTAAATATTTCCAGGCAGCTAGATTAGCTCAACTTTCACTGATTTATTTTAAATATGAAAAGTCAGATTGGATAAATATTGAGAAGCAGGCAGTTCCCTCCTTTACTTTGGATTTTTTACTCTGGTGCCCCCGTAGGTCTAGACCCTCGGTCTTATCCCCTACATTGTCGCAATCCCTGGCCCTATGGGATGGATTGAGGCATTGTCGCTCATTAGTCTCTGATATTGAACCTTTAGCTCATATATTTCGTAATACGTCATTTGGCCCAGGGATGGACATAAAATCTTTTCAGTGGTGGTTGGATAAGGGGATGTACAGAATAGGACATTTTTTCTCCTCTTCGGGACCCCTTTCTTCCCAATATTGTCAAGACAAATTGGATATGCCGGATGCAGAAAAATTTAGACATCTCCAGATTTTTCATTTTATCTCTTCCCGTTGGAAGAATAAATCGAAACCCCCGGATTTTACTCCCTATGAACAATGGTGTGGACAGGGAAAAGAATGTAGAGGAGGCATTTCTATCATTTATTTATCTTTGAAAGAGCCCGTTTCCAAGTTCCCCTTTATGGAGGCATGGGAGGCAGATATGCAGGAGACCTGGGATCTACAGGATTGGCATAAAGTTGTCTCGAGAGCATCTAAAGGTATTGTTAATGTACAGTTGATTGAAGCTAATATTAAAGTTCTCATGAGGTGGTATTTGGTCCCCACAAGGCTGGCATTGATGTTTCCATCCTCCTCTTCAGATTGTTTCAGGGGGTGTCAGGCACGGGGTTCCATGTGGCACACCTGGTGGGAATGCCCTAAAATTAGAAGCTTTTGGAATAGGCTGTTTTGTCTTATAAGGAAAGTTACTGACATTTCCCTACAACAATCCCCCCAAATAGCTTTACTTAATGCTGATATTCCAAGAGCCTCTAAACAAAAACAGAAATTGATAGCTTTTATGCTCTTGGGGGCAAAACTTACCCTTGCTAAAGCATGGAAACAACCAACTGTATCTCTGGCGGCTGCTAAGAGAAAGATATCTTGGTTGATGACACAAGAGAAGTTGGTAAGCCGTATCTTAAAGACCACCACTGCCTTTGAGGCAACTTGGGAACCCTGGGCCTCACATATGGGAATATCTCTTATTCCCGGAGTGATAGTGAAGTGACTCTTTCAGATTTTGTTTTTCCTTTTTGCCTTACCGGCTGGCAGATTCTCTCTTTCTTTCTTTTCTTTCTCTTTTCTTCCTTCTATCCCCTGTTATTCTTCTCCTTTTTGTTTTCTTTTAAAATAAAAAAAAAGAGTAGATTTCGGAAGATGTATAGTAATATTTGGTTTGCCATCTAACTTTGTTTTTTGACTTCGTCGCCCTCTCTTCTTGAGTGGATAGGGTCTCCTAATTGCCCTTCTTTATTATTACTTAGGACTATCCTATGGTTTTTATTTTATAGAAGGACACCTTGGAACATTTTGATACCTCTTTTCGTTTATTATGGGACGATCTGGAGGGAGCTTTATTTTTATTTTTTTTCTATTTTAGATTTTGCTTCACCCCAGGTCAGATTAGACTCTGGGTTGCTCGTGGGGTTCGGGAGACTTCTGTTATTCCCGGATCCGGGGAGCAACCCTACTGATGTTGGAGTGTTTAGTTTGGGGGATTTATCTCACTTGCTCCAGGCTATGTTTGCACCCTTAGGGGGCGCCTGGTCCGGTGATTTTTATTACTTAACTCCACCAATCTCTTATGTTACTGGGTCAACTCCCCTCATTGATGTTACTGAAGTTATATTAGTTGTCTCTGTTTTGAAGTTATGATGGTTTTTGATAACATGTCTTCTTTCATGTACTTTGTCTTTATCTCATGCCAAAGAATGCTGCCCTAGTCAGGGCATTGTATTGTACTGCTTTGATTTAAATAAATCTTTTTGAAATTCAAAAAAAAAAAAAAGAAAAGTTACAACGAACATGTTCAACAATTAAGTCAAGGCCTACAAGTATTTTATACTTCTGTCAAGCACGTTGTGAATTGTATTTGTAGTAAAAAATATAAATTGCGTATGAGAGGAAATATAGCTTGGGTATATAGTATTTGTGGTAAAAAATATTGATTGCATATAAGAGGCAATATAACTCAGGTACTTTGAGAGTACATATAGTATTTGTAGTTGTAAGTATTGATTGCATATGAGAGGCAATATAGCTCAGGTACTTTGAGAGTACATATAGTAACTGAGAACTGTAGTATAACTATAGTTATATATACTAGGTAAATATAGCTCAGGTACTTTGAGAGTATACATGGAAATTAGCGGCTATAGTAGTAACTATTAGTTATACACACAAGGTGAATATAGCTCAGGGTATTTGAGTACAGATGTGCCTTTAACTTGTTCCTTAGCAGACAGTCCTATACACAACAGTATCCTAGGTTCAGCAGTAGAATATATTATAGGCAACAGCAATTCTATAGCTGGTATATATGTAGCAGGTATTGCTAAAGCATTATAAGTAACAGAAATGTAACTTATCCGTTTTGCAGGCTTGAGAATAGGTACTAGGAATCCTGAGGTGTAGGGTGTTCCATAGGGCAGTCTGTTAAGTTGTCCAGAGCGGAGCGCCTGTTACAAGAAGGGGAACAGAAAAAAGAAAGGGGGGAGAGAGAGAGGAAACAATGTAGGACATATGCATGGGTATAAATGGCAAAACAGTAATCACAAACCTGTGTGGACAATGTAACACATTGCAATGATTGAGTTCAAGGTCAGGAGGATCATCTAAAATCCTCAGCCACCCCATCTGGGAACAAACTGTGTCATGAGGGGGAAACCATTCAGCTAGCCTTTAATTTATTGTTCAAACATAGTAGTAGAAAAAGGGGATTTGGAATAAGACATACAGGTAGAGGAAGAGAACTCCCTGCAGGAGCAATGGTGGTGGATGCAATTAAGGCAAACCATGGAACCAGTAGGGACGCAGCCCAAGTTGTAAAGATAGAGTAATCAAAACCAGTGAGTGATGGAACATGTAACCAATATACATCAAGTCAGTAGTGAGGCATAGATCTGAGGTCAGTAGCCAGTTGCTTATGTTAGTGAGAGCTAGGTGAAGCAAGAGTTGGGGATGACATGGGAAAAAAATCAGATCACATATGAGGACTTATGCGTAACTGATCGTAGTTCCACAGAAGATTGGGAGGAGAGCCCATTGACGTGAATGAGCCATTAGGGACAGAGAAAAGGAAGAGGAGATGGGGGGGAGGGGGAGCAGGAGAGAGAATTATTTGCAGAATTTTATAACAGAAACAAAGATTTTTTTTTTAAATGTTTGGTATTTTTTAAATTGTTTAGCAAAAATAAAAACTCAGTGGTGAGTAAATACCACCAAAAGAAAGCTCTATCTGTCTTAAAAAAATGATTAACACTTCATATGGGTACAGTGTTGCATGACTGCGCAATTGTCATTCAAAGTGTGACAGCACTGAAAGATGAAAATGGGCCTGGAAGTATACGTACAGTAATGCCTAATGCCAGTAATACTGTACACTAGTAGATTTTAGACATGTGCAGACTGGAATATTTTGTTTTGTTTTTTTCGTTTTCGTCTGGAAAATAAATTTATTTAGTTACTCCCAAAAATCATTTTGGTTTATTTCGTTTTTTGTTGGGGAATAGCTTTCGTCCGAAAATCCAATAATACTTGGTTTCTGTCGAATGGTCAAAAGAATATTCGACGGAACTTCAAAAATTTACGCCGAATCGTACATTAAAATGTGCGAGTGCAGAATATCTTCTCCGTAGAATCTGCTTAGCACTTTCGATATACACCATAAGCCTTCTATTCTCTATAATGTCGAATCTATTCTCTATAATGTCGAATGTATTTTCTCATAAATCGAAATCTATTCTCTGTAATGTCGAATCTATTATTTCTATAGTGTCGAATCTTTTCCCTATGATGTGGAATCTTTTCTTTATAATGTCGAAAAGTACCGTATGTGTGTGTATATAAGGTTCGATAGACAGATTGCTATTCATTCACTGTATTCAGTCAGCGTCAAATCTCTCTGTATCAAATTTTTACCGCAACGAAAATGAAAATAAAGCATTTTTTTTGTCGGATCTTTCGGTTTTCGTTCCTTGCGCTTTCGTTATCGTTTGTTAAAACGATAACGAAAAAAAAAGATTTCGGACGAAAATGCATTCTAATGAAAACGAATGCACATGTCTAGTAGATTTCCGAACAAACATTCTTGTGAAAATGTGTACAAAAATATGCATGAAAACCTCCCAGTATATTTGATGAGTTGATGAATGTCATTCAAAAGCACTTCAAAATTGTATTTCATTTTAACATACAATTTGGAATGAATGGATCACATACACTATTAAGCCCTGTGCACACGATCGGATATCTGATGGAATCTAATCCGATAGATTTTTTCATCAGATATCCAATTAAGCTGACTTTCATCAGTCTTGCCTACATATCATCGATTAAAAATCCGATCGTGTCCAAATGCGGTGATGTAAAACACTACGACGTGCTAAGAAAAATGAAGTTCAATGCTTCCGAGCATGCGTCGACTTGATTCTGAGCATGCATGGATTTTTGACTGATGGATTTCCCCACAGACGATTGTTTTTTCTATCGTTTTTTTATCCATAGGAAGAAATTAAAAGAGGTTCTATTTTTTTTCACCAATGGGAAAAAAACGATGGGGCCCACACACGATTGGTTTGTCCGATGAAAACGGACCATCGTGTCTATAGGACTTTAGAAATTTGCTTGTCCAAGAAAAAATTTCCATCTGCATCTGATTTAACCCTGCTGATATTTAGAAAACTGAATGAATGTTCTTAAAATTAAAACACAAGTAAATTCTTAAAATGACACCATAGCGCTGGAGGCTTCAAAAGGACCAACAGGGATACAAAATAAATTATTCAAATATCACTTGTAGTCAAAACCTGATGAGCTACAAAGGTGTTGCCCTCTTGAGATCGACAAACATAAAAGAAACAAGGGCACGAAGGCCTAGTGCATTACCAGATAAAACTTCATTGGAAAATATAAGGAGTAGAGTTAAGCGAACCCGAACTGTAAAGTTCGGGTTCGGTACAGACTTTGGGTTTTTCCCGAACCCAGACCCGAACCCGAATAATTGCTGAAAGTTCGGGTTCGGGTTCGGAGTTGGGGAAAAAAAATGACGTGGGGTTCCCCCCAAATATCCATAACCAGACCCTTCAGGTCTGGTGTGGATTTTAAGGGGAACTCCACCCCAAATTTAAAAAAAAATGGCGTGGAGTTCCCCCTAAAATCCACACCAGACCCCTTATCCGAGCACGTTGACCTGGCCGGCTGCAGAAAAGAGGGGGGGACAGAGTGCGCCCTCCTCTCCTGAACCGTACCAGGCCACATGCCCTCAGCGAATGACGCACCGGAGCTTTGACATTTCTTTTATAGGGGAGGCGGGCCACGGATCACGTGACCCCGTCCCCCTCTGACGCACACTCTGCTACGTCACTGGGATGCCCCTTGCGTCAAAGCGGAGTGGGGTCACGTGACGCGTGGCCCGCCTCCCCTATAAAAGAAATGTCAAAGCTCCGGCGCATCATTCGCTGAGCTGTGCTCTGAATGGATGGATCTTCTCATCGCTGGACCGATCACCTGTTGCTGGAGAGATCACCCGGCGCTGGATAGAAGACAACGGTGGAGCAGGGAGCAGCATCGATCGTCTATTTTCACAGCTGGATTTTTATTTGGTTTAATTAATAAAGTTATTTGTTCTACGGTGTGTGTGTTTTTTTTCCCTGAAAACTACTATTTACACTTCCTTGTAGGGGTACAGTGTACCCCATTACCATTTCACACAGGGGGGGGCAGGATCTGGGGGTCCCCTTTATTAAAGGGGTCTTCCAGATTCTGATAAGCCCCCTGCCTGCATACCCCCACAACCACCGGGCAAGGGTTGTGGGGATGAGACCCTTGTCCCCATCAACATGGGGACAAGGTGCTTTGGGGGGCACCCCAAATCACCCTTCCAATGTTGAGGGCATGTAGCCTGGTACGGTTCAGGAGAGGGACGGCACACTCTGTCCCCCCTCTTTTCTGCGGCCGGCCAGGTCAACGTGCTCGGATAAGGGGTCTGGTGTGGATTTTAGGGGGAACTCCACGCCATTTTTTTTTAAATTGGGGTGGAGTTCCCCTTAAAATCCACACCAGACCTGAAGGGTCTGGTTATGGATATTTGGGGGGAACCCCACGTCATTTTTTTTTAATTGACGGCGGGGTTCACCTTAATATCCATACCTAAAGGGTCTGGTCATTGAAACTGGGGGCACCCCCACGCATTTTTTTTTCTTTTACTTAAAGTCCGTGTCCCATTGACTTCAATGGGGTTCGTAACTTTTAACTTTTTTAAAGTTCAGGTCCGAACCCGAACATCCAGGTGCCTGCTCGACTCTAATAAGGAGTGCATACTCACAAAAACCATGAGCTAATATAGTATTATACACCAGACTCAAAAGGCAGGATGACCATCATAACATCAAGTATCAGCATGACCCTGGTGTAACGGAATTGACCCGTGACAACCAGAGACTTTGGAAGGATGAGGGATACTCCTGTGTCAGCATCACTGATAACTCTTGGGTCTGAGTCCACCCTGTGCCCCTTTCGGTATGGGGTGGCTAGTAAATCATAATTCATGTATTACATGAGATGGGACATTAATAATAATTCATGGTTGCAGGATATACTGGAATATTACAAGTGGTTTATGTTGACCTGACCAGGTCAACCAGACAGCGACTCATTCCTCTGTGTAATAAGCTGTTGAAATGCTAAGTGAGGCTGGCTCCTGAAAGACATTTCATTGTGTGATAACACGGTTTAAAGCCTATTGAGGCCCAGGTGTGACCACCTGTCTGTCAGAGACAGACGTCTGTCTAAAGATGTGGATTCAAGAGCAACTCATTGTGTGATTAGGGGGGTGGAGATTTTATTGTCCCTTTGATTACTGTCACATGCTTGTAACTGCATAAAAAGCTGAGAAGAAACCATTAAAGCTTTCATTCATTTTGAAACCAGAAGATAGAGCTGTCAGTCTAATTTTCTGGGGAATTGATATGGATCGTGTATGCAGGATTGTCGGAGTGTGTCAGATAAGCTTGTCGTGGGTGGATGGAAGGTCGTAAACGGTGGTGACCGTTACACCTGGTGCCACTGTTTTGCCCTCCAGACTTATATTCTGATTACCTGTATCTGAGTAATTTACATAAGACAATCATATGTGGACTGCAGGCTCCATCTAGTGTTCTTTTTGGTATTGCTTCAGTTCTGTTATTTGATTCACCTTGTGTATACTTAAGGAAGTTGTTAGTAAGCAGGGAATTCTGGGTAGAATCTTCACAGGAAGTAAAAAGAGCCACAATTCTTTGAGAAGACACTGCAGGGAGCAGGACATATCTTGATCAATCTATCGTCACCCCTTGGAGAACTTAAAAAGTATGTTTTTTACTATCATCTTGTATTGTATATCGTCATTTCTGTTAAATGTTGGTCTATTTCTGTTATTTTTGTAGTTTTACCTGACTTGTTCTAATAAAAGTAAGATCAAAGGAATATGGTATCTGAATTTTATGGGACAAGGAGGTTTAGCTCTTTGTCCTTGAGACAGAACAGCCACCAAGACTAACTAATATGTTTCTAGGGATGAACCCTCTTCATTAGAGCTCTGATGGTGATGGTCTGTAATGAGAAGGTGTTCTGTGTTTTTTACTTAATCATTGGATTGATTTATATATGAATAAGGACACATTCTTTTTAAAATAATGTTGACATGGTGTTTTGGACAAGCCATTCACAACATTTATCACAGGGACAATTTTTTTTTTTCATTATCACAGAGTAGTCACCATTTATACCATTTATATTATATTATGTTGATCACAATTTTCATAAATGTATATGTAATGGGACATTTATTTATAGTTTATTTCTCAATAATCACATGGATTAAAGTGATTGGAAAGTATAATTTTTTTTCCAATAAAATTAACAAACAAACCTGCTCTGTTACAGTGGATTTGCACAGAGCAGCCCGTATCCTCCTCTTCTTTGGTCCCTCTGATGTGATCCCCTTTTTTTTCAAAACCCATATAAGCAATACTGTGTTTTATATATCCCATATGCTTACTCTACATAGTTATTGGACCTCATTTAAAGTCCCCCTGACCAAACTCTCTCTTTTTCTGTCCAAATTTGGGATGGAGGCCAATTACTGATTGTGCCTTGGACCACATCATTCTTTCTCAATACCTAGAAAAGTGCTGTAGCCATTATTCAAACCATAATGTTTCTTCTTAGTGTTTTATTTGATGTAAGCTAGGGAGAGGAGGGATTAGGCTTCCTGCAATCCCATGTGAGAAGCACAGTGGATTTCTGGAAGATCTACAGTGCCTTCTCTGTACTTGCAGCATTTTTAAAGGAGACAATTGGGAAATATTCATAAAATGAACTTAACGTGTTATTTATTTATATATTTTGACCTGACATTCACTTTAGGAGGTGTCATTACTAACTAAATATAACAATAACATGTGTTTTCCTTAGTGAATGTGATAGTTCTAATACATTTGTTCATAAAATAAATATGCTAAAATCAAACATAATGGATTTTTTTTTAACTGTTTTTTTTTTTTTCCAAAGATCAGAGAACAATTTAGATGCTATTCATGTTGCAATTCAAAAAGTTTTTAAAGCATACAGACTTTTACTCAAAGCTGTTGGTGTTGCTAAAGGCAAAGCTTTTAAACATGTGAGCACTCCCATGTAGTTCAGAGCATTTACTAAAGAACGTGTGCTCTGTTAACAATTATCAGTTTTGTCATTAATATAATTGCATAATTATTGCGTTCATGTTTCATTTTCCATTAAATATAAGCATATTTCTCATGAATTTTAAGATCACTTCCAGCATTCTCCATGTGTCGTACATCTGTTTTAAAGTCAGCTAGGGACCTTTCTATAAACACACAATTCTTTCAGATACATTCAAACAAAGCTTCTTTCAGCTATAGATTTTACCTATTCATGCAGGTAAAAGCCTTGCTGCAGACGTCCTAAACAAACCAATCACCATTGAAATCACTCCTTGTTTGGGTAAGTGAATTACTCTTTTGTTACAATAAAAAAGGAGATGTAAAATGTCATCTTTTAAATAGACTAGAAAACACAACCTTAGTTTCGGTCCCTTTTGTAGCAGTGCGTAATGTACATTTGATCCAAAGGCAAGATGCCTAAGTTTAAAATATTCAAGAAAAAATGCAATCTAGTAACAATGTAGAAAGAAACAAAAGGCTGCAAATTTGTTTGTGTAAAAAAAAAAAAAAAAACTTTTGCTTGTAGTTTCCCAATTCCTACAGGTTCATTCATTTACACAACAGACTAAGAACAATCAAGATAATCAGAAACAAATACATTTTCAACCTCATTTATCATTTACTTGTTCTATTGTGCTCCAAAGCCACTAACCAGATTCAGATCCACAATTGAAAATTATAACTGTGAATGAATTGGAGGTGGATATACAATACAGAAGAAGCCTTATTTTAGCCAAATGCTACATTAGCCTAAATATTATTATTATTTATATAGCGTCAACAGTTTGAGCAGCACTTTACAAGATGAGGGCAGACATTACAGTAACAATACAATTCAATTAAAAGGATTAACATTTTGCGCTGAATGGAACCAACTGTCATTAAAGGGGTGTTCCAGCTAATATTTATGTTTATTAAAAGTCAGCAGCTACAAAAAGTGTAGCTGCTGGCTTTTAATAAACAGACACTTACCTGCTCCAGGGTTCCAGCGATGCGCCGGCCGGGGCTCCGCTCCTCTCCCCCCCTCCCCGGCCTGCGTATTCATTGTCACTGTGGGCACCCGGCTGTGACAGCTTTCAGCTTCAAGGCCGGGCACCCACTGCGCATGCGCGCGGCACTGCGCATGCGCGCGCGGCCCAGCGCCGTCCGATTGGACAGGCGATCGCCTAAGACCTGTCACGTGTCCTAGGTGATCGCCTACAGGGAGGGGCTGCAGTAAGGCAATTAAGCTTAATCGCCTTACCAGCCCCTCGGCGGAAGGAAGAAGTGGGACAGGAAGTCCCGCTCCTCCTGAAGCCCCCACTCCCCCCCAAAAAAATTACGTGACAAATGTGGCATGTAAGGGGGTGAGGAGTGGGATAAGTGGAAGTTCCATTTTTGGGTGGAACTCCGCTTTAAATGGGGCACATAAAAGGGCCAGGAGAGTGGTAGGGAACACCAGATAAAATGGATGCAGCTCCTTTCAAATTAGGTCTTGAGATCCTAACGCACATATTATTATTATTATACAGGATTTATATAGTGCCAACAGTTTGTGCATTGCTTAACAAAATAAAGGCAGACATTACAGTTACATTACAATTTGGTACAAGAGGAATCAGAGGGCCCTGCTCATTAGAGCTTACAATCTAAAAAAGGAGGGTCAATTGATACAAAAGATAATTGCTGTGCGGGATGAGCTGATGGAGGAAGTAAAACAGTTTTTTTTTTTTACGAAAGACAAATCCACTTTGCACTACAAGTGCAAACTACATGTGGAAAGTGCACTTGAAATTGCACTGAAAGTGTACTTGGAAGTGCAGTCGCTGTAAATCTGAGGGTAGATCTGAAATGAGGGGAATTGCTGCTGATTTAATTATCCAATGTGCAAGCTAAAATGCTGTTTTTTATTTTCCTTGCTTCCCCCCCCCAGGAACTACAGCGACTGCACTTCCAAGTGCATTTAAGAGCAATTTCAAGTGCACTTTGCACTTGTTGTTTGCACTTGTAGTGCAAAGTGGACTTGCCTTTTCGTAAATAACCCCCAGTGTATTAGTTAGAAACAGGATGGGCTTCTTTAAAGAGAAGGGTTTTCAGGAAATGTCTAAAGATGTATAGATTAGGGGACAGTCTGACAGATTGGGGTAGGGAGTTCCAAAGGATGGGAGAAGCTCTGGAGAAGTACTGGAGGTGAGCATGGGAGGAGGTGACAAGGGAGCTAGAGAGCAGGAGATCTTGGGATGACCGAAGAGAGTGGCTTGGTTGGTATTTTGGGACAAGGTTAGTGATGTAGCTGGGGGCCAAGTTGTGGATGGCTTTGTAAATTATTGTTAGTACTTTGAATATTATTTGTTGGGTGAGTGGAAGCCAGTGGAAGGATTGGCAGAGAGGGGTGGAGGACACTGAATGGTTGGTAAGGTCAATGAGTCTTGCAGCGGCATTCATTATGGATTGAAAGGAGGGTAGTCTATGTAAAGGTAATCCAATGAGAAGGGAGTTGCAGTAGTCAAGGCGAGAGATAACCAGGGAGTGAATTAGAAGCTTAGTGATGTCATTAGGTAAAAAAATGCATGTTCTAAAAATGTTGTGAAGGCTATGGCGGCATAATTGGGACAGGGATTGAATGTGGGCCTGAAATAACAGTTCAGAGTCCAAGGTTACCCTTAGCATCCTGGCATATGGGGACAGACTAATAGATGTGCCAGTGATCTTGACAGAGAAGTCAGGGGAAGGGGCACGTGGGGGAGACATTTTAAGAGCTTGGTTTTATATATATATATATATTCAGTTTGAGAAAATGGTGTGACATCCAGGATGATATGTCTGTTAGTAAGTCAGTGATGCATGAGGAGACCGATGGGGAGAGCTGAGGGGCAGAGAGATACATTTGGGTGTCATTGACATATAAATGGTAGTGGAAGCCATGGGAGGCTATCAGTTGACCCAGGAAGGATGTGTAGATTGAGAATAGTGGAGATCCAAGGATAGGGGATGGGGAAACCCAATGGTAAGAGGATTTGGAAAGGAGTAAGTTGAGTTGTAAGTGACACTGACATATAAATAACAAACACAAGACGGCGCCTCGATCTAGGTATAGTGATTTTTTAAAAGCATAAAAGGCAATACAAACACACTCACTAGATAAAGTAGATCAAGGCTTGTCATGAACCCATATAGACCTCCATAGCATCAGCGTCAGGCTGCAGAGCTCAGCAGGGGCATGTGGCTGGATGAAGCAGTGTTCTTGATGCAAGTGAAGCTGTAAGGCTTCAGGCTGGAACATCTTTATGCTCTTTTAACAAATCGCTACACCTAGATGGAGGCGCCCTCTTGTGTTTTCTTTTTATTTTTTTATTTTTTTACAATACAATTCAATGTAGGAGGATTCAGAGGGCCCTGCTCATTTAGTAAACATATGATGCTGACTCAACAGGAACACCCTTCCTGGTTGTATAGACTTCCAGGATTCAAAGCATAACTAACAGGGATAAATCTTCATTAGGGATGAGCTAAACTGCCTCGGTTTGGTTTGAGCAGAGTTCAGCAAACTTTGGATGCCGAACCCTACTGAAATCAATGTGAGCTAAATCAAAAGCATAATGCCCATTTTATGGGCTAGCAGCCAAAGGGTTGTCTAAAAATTTCTTGGGGGTGAATACTCTCCTGGTACACTAGCACCTTGGCAGATTTTTTTTTTTTATTAAATAAAATGAAGTCAGGAGCAGTGATTTTTTTTTTAAATCACTGACTTGTGCAAAGAAAAAATGATTTTAATTTTTCAGAAAATTACGCCTCTGATTCCTCTTGTATTAAATTGTATCGTAACTGTAGTATCTTGGGGTTATTTACAAAAGGAAAATCCGCTTTGCACTACAAGTGCAAACAAGTGCAAAGTGCACTTGAAATTACACTGAAAGTACACTTAGAAGTGCAGTCGCTGTAAATCTGAGGGGTAGAACTGAAATTAAGCAAAGCTCTGCTGATTATATTATCCAATCATGTGCAAACTAAAATGCTTTTTTTTACTTTCCTTGCATGCCCCCCTCGGATCTACAGTGACTGCACTTCCACGTGCAATTTCAAGTGCACTTTGCAATTGTAG
This sequence comes from Rana kukunoris, assembly GCA_029574335.1. NCBI lineage: Eukaryota > Metazoa > Chordata > Amphibia > Anura > Ranidae > Rana > Rana kukunoris. Next base: position 115,367,625 of record CM056053.1, on the reverse strand, counting down.
TTTGCACTTGTAGTGCAAAGTGGATTTTCCTTTAGTAAATAACTCCCTCTGCCTTCATTTTGTAAAGTGTTGCAGAAACTGTTGGCGCTATATAAATCCTGCATAATAAAATTAATAATAATAATCCTTTCCCCTTTGGCATCCTTAAAAAAAAAAAAAGCACACAGACCCCACCAAAGGTCCCCCAAAATATTTGGAGGGACCTGTATGCTGCTTTTACGGTACAAAACTCACAATGGAATGTCATTTGGCAGCTAATTAAGCACTTCCCGACGGCCGTACGAATATATGCGGCTCCCGGGTGCTGCTGAATCTCTGACTGGACGCATATATGCGTCCAGCGCTCTTCCTGGCCACTAGAGGGCACGTGGCCGCCGGCGGCGTGAGCATGCCCGCTGCATTCCTAAGGTACCAATGCGCGTGCCTGGTGGCCGTGATGTCCGCCAGGCACTCGCAATCGGCGGTTACAGGGACGAGGCATGGATCTCTGTGTGTAAACACAGAGATCCATGTCCTGTCAGGGGAGAGAGGAGACCGATCTGTGTCCCTTGTACATAGGGACACAGCATCGGTCACCTCCCCCCACAGTTAGAACACACCCAGGACACACATTTAACCCCTTCCATGCCCCCTAGTGTTAACCCCTTCACTGCCAGTCACATTTATACAGTAATCGGTGCATTTTTATAGCACTGATCGCTGTATTAATGTGAATGGTCCCAAAAATGTGTCAAAAGTGTCCGATGTGTCCGCCATAAAGTCGCAGTCCCAATAAAAATCGCAGATCGCCGCCATTACTAGTAAAAAAATGAATAATAAAAATGAATAATAATTCTGTCCCCTATTTTGTAAGCGCTATAACTTTTGCGCAAACCAGTCGCTTATTGCGATTTTTTTTTTTTTTTACCAAAAATATGTAGAATAATACGTATCGGCCTAAACTGAGAAAAAAAAATGTTTTTTTTTTTGTTTTTTTAAATGGGCTATTTATTATAGTAACAAGTAAAAAATATATATTTTTTCAAAATTGTCGCTCTTTTTTTGTTTATAGCGCCAAAAATTAAAACCGCAGAGATGATTAAATACCACCAAAAGAAAGCTCTATTTGTGGGGAAAAAAGGACGCCAATTTTGTTTGGAAGCCACGTCGCATGACCGCGCAATTGTCAGTTTAAGCGACGCAGTGCCAGAAGCTGAAATTTCACCTGGTCAGGAAGGGCTATAAGTGCCCAGTAAGGAAGTGGTTAAGGTTTAAACTGCATAATTTTGTTCTTTTTAAATGTCAATTTTGCTGTAGCACTTCCTGGAGCAAGAGTGTTAAATTGATGTAGAGTTCCTCTCAAAATGCATACCTGACTCTTTGAGTCTGGTATGGCTTTAACCACTTCGGGTCCTTGCTATTGACAGAATACGTCAGCAGCGCGGACCTGAGGCGCCGGACCTGAGGCGTCTTTGGACGTGATTTACTTGTAATTCCCTGCGCGCGCCACAGGGTGGCGCGCGGCGGGGAAAAACAGTCCCGACGCATCACCGAGGATTCGATGCGTGTACCCGGCGGCCGCGATGTCCGTCAGGTACACACGATCGTCGGTGAGAGAGCAGGGACGTGGAGCTCTGTGTGTAAACACAGAGCTCCACGTCCTGTCAGGGAGATGTGACAGATGCTGTTTCTCTTGTACATAGGGAGACAGCATCGGTCACCTCCCCCAGTCACCCCCCTCCCCCCACACATTTAGAACACACCCAGGCAATACATTTAACCCCTTCCTCACCCCCTAGTGTTAACCCCTTCAATGCCAGTCACATTTATTCAGTAATTAGTGCATATTTATAGCACTGGTCGCTGTATAAATGTGAATGGCGCCAAAAATGTGTCAAAAGTGTCCGATGTGTCCGCCGCAATATCGCAGTCAAAATAAAAATCGCAGATCGCCGCCATTACTAGTAAAAAAAAAAATATAAAAAAAAAAACATAATTCTGTCCCCTATTTTGTAGGTGCTATAACTTTTGCGCAAAGCAGTCACTTATTGTGATTTTTTTTTTTTTACAAAAATACGTAGAAGAATACGTATCGGCCTTAACTGAGAAAAAAAAATATTTAAAAAAAAAAAAAATTGGGATATTTATTATAGCAACAAGTAAAAAATATATATATATTTTTAAATTGTCGCTTTTTTTTTGTTTATGACGCAAAAAATAAAAACCGCACGGGCGATCAAATACCACCAAAAGAAAGCTCTATTTGTGGTGAAAAAAAGGACGCCAATTTTGTTTGGGTGCCACGTCGCACGACCGCGCAATTGTCAGTTAAAGCGACGCAGTGCCGCAAGCTGAAATTTCGCCTGGGCAAGAAGGGGGTTTATGTGCCCAGTAAGCAAGTGGTTAAAGGGGTACCATGGGCAAAATAAAAGTGTGTGAAGTCCCTCTAAAAATCCATACCAAGCAATTATTCCAAGCATGCAGCCTGGCTGGCCCCGGAAGGAGGGGGAAATAAATGTGTGCCCCCAATGCAAACACTTTGTCCCTACCATGGTTTCCCGAAAATAAGCCCTACCCCGAAAGTAAGACCTAGTGTGATTATGAGGGTGGGCTGCAATATAAGACCTACCCCAAAAATAAGCCCTGGTAAATTTCATTAAAAATCCTATAATCCATTTTGTAAAACTGTGGCAGTGTCTCCGCTTGTTGCTGTATTAAAAATATCATGTTTACACCCATTGCTGAGCCACCAGAGATCTTCTTCTCTCCTCCCGGCTAACATCTGCTGCCCCTTCTTCTGTGCACGGAGCAGGCTCCTGTCAGCGGGGATCTCGGCTGTTCTCTTTTCCCCTCTCCTCCCAGCTGATGTCGGCCGCCCCTCCCTCTTCAGTTCACGGAGCGGGCTGACAGCAGAGGGGATCTCAGCTCTTCTATTTTCTCCCTTCCTCCCTGCTGTCGCCCGCCCCTCCCGCTTCAGTTCACGGAGCGGGCTGATGACAGAGGGAATCTTGGCTCTTCTATTTCCTCCCTGCTGATGTCGCCCGCCCCTTCCTCTTCAGTTCATGGAGCAGGGGGAGAACCGAGTCTATGGGAGACCGTAGACCAGCTTACAACCGCTGGAATCCAGTGACACTCTCGGCTCATCTCTTTTCTCCTCTCCTCAGACTCAGAGAAGATGAAGGAGCTTTTACAAAGGTGTTATAAAAGGTACTTTAGATACTTTCTCCTGACATAACAATGAGGGGCGGGGGGGTGCTCAGGGGAGGAGAAGACATACTGTAGGACATTTCTATAAAGATATTTTATTGAATTATTTAATGCTTTAAAGGAACAGGATTTTTTTAAGGGTTACAACCACTTTAAGACTGTCAGCCAGACAGACTTGAGACGTATTGCACACTTTATGCGTATACAATATTAATACAGTAAATAAATAAGCCCTACCCCGAAAATAAGCCGTAGTGTGTTTTTTGTAGCCAAAAAAAATAAGACCGGTCTTATTTTCGGGTCTTATATATCTCTAGCTGTTGCATGTATGGGTCTGCAGGTGGGGGGACTTATCAGAATCTGGAAGCCCCATTTAAAAATAAACACATAGTAGCCCTACATATTCACAAAAAGTAGCCTAGAAATAAAGACACCAAAACATGTGACAAGCCCTTGATTAATAAGAATCTTCAAAAACTGTCCCTCATTGTAAATCCTTTGTCAATGATGCTCACTGCCCTCTGGCTCACTGCCCTCTGGCATACATGACCAATCCTGACAGTACTGATTACCAAATGACAGGCTCCATGAGCTGTCATCAGTTATATAAGAAAAGAGGTGGGGTTACATCATCAACCAAATATGGCTATTGCCATATTTAGTCATGGTCATTGGCCATATATGGTCAGTGATCATACTTGGGTAGTGATGTTACTGCCATCCTGTCCTTTTGCTTATGTGGCACGGGATTTGTCAGCCATGTAAGCATAGTACCAGTGAGAGTGGCAGTGCTGCTTCCTTAGGAAGCATTGACAGCATTGCCCATGTCTTGTAGCATATCTGTAGTCTCTGGCTATCGTGTGTAGCCTGTTAGTGGGCTTTGTCCAATTCTATTACATAACTGCATTCTCAGACAGCTTTATATAACATAACATGCACATAATATGTGCAGCCATTTAGTGATGTCGAGTTAATTGGATCTTGATTTTTACAAGTATTTATCATTCTGTAAACATACCACTTCAGTGTACTGTTCTGATCCTATGTGATTCTATCTTATTACTATGAAACTTATTTCCTTGAGTTTGATACCTCCAAAGTTTGGAAAGTTAAACTTACTTTAAGCCCTATTTTTTTGTAAGAATTACAGCAGCTGAAATCCAGACTTACATTATAATAAACTCCTGCATGTTAATTGTTCCCTTTCTTGCGCTTTCACATTTTCCCCCCATACATATGGCCCCTGTTTCCAAAATACAAGTGGTTGTGCATGTTTTTTTCGTGAGGACACCGCCTGCACTGACATGCCCAATTTGGTGTTTATTAAAGGTCAGCAGCTACAAAAAGTGTAGCTGCTGGCTTTCAATAAACACACACTTACCTGCTCCAGCGTTCCAGCGACGTGCCGGCTGGGACTCCGCTCCTCTCCCCCCCTCCCCGGGCGGCATCCTTATTGCTACTGTGGGCACCCGCTGTGAAAGCCTTCGGCTTCACGGCCGGGCACCCACTGCGCATGTGCGAGCCGCACTGCACATGCGCTCGCAGCACGGCTCGCCGCTGATTCGACAGGCGATCGTCTAGGACCTGTCACATGTCCTAGACGATCGCCTAGGGGAGGGGCTGCAGTAAGGTGATTAAGCTTAATCGCCTTACCAGCCCTCGGCGGAAGGAGGAAGTGGGACAGGAAGTCCCACTCCTCCTGAAGCCCCCACTCCCCCCCCCCAAAAAAAATTACATGCCAAATGTGGCATGTAAGGGGGTGAGGAGTGGAACAAGCGGAAGTTCCAAATTTCGGTGGAAGTCTGCTTTAAGAGGCTAGCCGCTAACACATACAAGATACACCTCTACTCGTTCTCTATGGAAAGTCTGCTATCAATCACTTCACTTGCAGGAGGAGCAGAAGCATCCATGACCTCCTTCACACTCACCTGGTCAAATACTTGACCACATGCTCCCATCATTTATTGCCAAAACAACTGTAAAGCCCCGTACACACGGCCGAGGTTCTCGGCAGAAACCAGCGAGAACCTCGCTGGGAGCCGCATTCTGCCGAGAACCTTGGCCGTGTGTACGCTCTTGGCGAGCCCCGCCCGTCGGGAAACCCGTCGAGCAAATAGAGAGCAGGTTCTCTATTTGCTCAACGGCCCGTCGGGATGAATGGCTGGTTGCCTTTCCCGACGGGCGGTTCGCCGAATCTGAAGGCCGGCAGAGAACCTCGACGGGCGGAACGATGTGTTCCGCCCGTCGAGGTTCTCTGCCGTGTGTACGGGGCCTAAGGCCCTGTACACACGATCAGACATGTCTGATGAAACTGGTCTGAAGACCAGTTTCATCGGACCAGTTTGGTGGTGTGTATGGCCCATCAGACCGTTGTCCGTCAGACCAAAGTTTTAAAACATGCTTTAAAACCTGTCTGATGGAACCTGTCCGTCGGACAGGTTCGATGGTTAGTACACAAAAGCACCGGACCAAAAACCCGCGCATGCTCAGAATCAAGTCGACGCATGCTTGAAAGCATTGAACTTTGTTTTTTCATCACGTCGTTGTGTTCTACGTCACCGAGTTCTGTTCTGACCAGATTTTGGTCTGAGGGTGTGTACGCACATCAGACCATCAGACAAGTTCAGAGTTGTCTGATGAAAATGGTCCATCAGACAAGTCTCATCAGACATGTCTGATCGTGTGTACAGGGCCTAAGTGTCGCTTGAGTTCTTTACAGATTCATGTTCTAGTCACTCTTCCTTTGCACAGGGGTCTGCTGTAGTATCTACCCTTTGCCAATCACAATGTATTATGATTTCCTTCCATTTTAACACATTTCAAAGTGGCTAAGAAAGATCCAGTCAGACCAGACACTAGTGATCCTCATGGTTCCATTATGAGTGAAAAGAACTTCTCTTAGATCTTGCTGTGGAAGAACACCCATTCTTTCCTAAAATCAGGAATAATCATCAAAATAAATTCAAATCCACATGTTGCAGCAACAGTTAAGGAATCCGAACATTTTAGTGTGACCCTGGAATGTGACTTTCATTATATACACTGAAGGTTCATACTGTGGCTTTGTCTGTCTATCTGGACCAATCCTTAGCATATCTTCCACTCATCAAAAATCTTTCTTTAATGCTCCATCTAAGATATGTCCTGCAAACTTACCAGCTGCTCCTGTGTGGAACCTATCTTTAGTACTTACTGCCCTCATGCAATATCTATCATAAAAATATAAGAACTCGTTGCTAAGACATCTTATTATAGCTGCAAGGTCATGTATCTGTGGAAGCAAGAGACCTCTCCATCTAGAGCACAATGGCTTGCGAGAGTGGCAGAGATCCAACAAATGGAGAACCTAACATTGGCAATGAAAGACCAGGATGAGAGATACCAGACGACATGGGCCCCATATCTGAAATATAGGGAGGAGCGGGGGGGAGAGGGATAGGCGCGAGAGAGGGGGGGGAGGACAGCCAACGGGGGTTTCCCTTTTTTTTGAGGGAGAGAAGGGAGGGGGAGGGAAATGGTGAGGAGTAAGGTAGAGAAAAAATGAGAAGGTACACGGAACCAGAGAAGAGGCGGGAAGAGAGAGAGGGGATGGAACGACAAGGTGTCTTTTCATCCTTCCTCATTTTTTTTTCTCTTCTTCTTGATATAGCTGATATAATTAGACGATGTGAAATGTGATATTCTGTAACGTGAAACTTCTAAAAAGTAAAGAATATAAAAAAAAAATTGTGACCTACAAAATGGTCTTCATGGTAGCCATTACCACAGCCAGTCAAGACAGTGAGCTACAGGCATTTTCAGTCAAAGAACCATTTTTAAAGTGGTTGCAAAGACTGAAGATTTTTTTAATTTCATGCATTAAGGTGAAAAAAAACTTCTGTGTGTTGCTCCCGTAGCAAGCGCCTTCTATTGGGGGTACGGGTCAAGGGGGAGGAGCAAGAAACACCAGCGAGGGACCCGAGAAGAAGAGTATTGGGGCTGCTCTGTGCAAAACCACAGAGCAGGTAAGAATAACATGTTTGTTTTTTGTTTTTTGTTGGATGAAGTCTATGTTCCTTCTAAAATATACTCCACTGATTACAGAAAATCATTCTCCCACCTTTTTTCAGTAAACAAAACAAGAAAAAAGGAACAAGACTTTGCTTCACTGGACATACAAAGCTGTATATTGAAATATATAAAAGTGTCTAAAGGCTTTAGGAAGCAACTTTTTTTTGTTATTTTTTGGAGACTCAACTAAGTAAAGCAGACATTCAAGACATCTGTAGCTAAATGGATTAAAACTACCATTAGGTTAACCTACAGTTTTTTAATCACAAATCTCTGTTCAACCACTTCAGCCCCAGAAGGTTTTACCCCCTTCCTGCCCAGGCGAAATTTCAGCTTCCGGCACTGTGTCGCTTTAACTGACAATTGCGCGGGCATGCGCCGTGGCTCCCCAACAAAATTGGCGTCCTTTTTTCCCCACAAATAGAGCTTTCTTTTGGTAGTATTTTATCACCTCTGTGGTTTTTATTTTTTGCGCTATAAACAAAAATAGAGCGACAATTTTGAAAATAAATGCAATATTTTTTACTTTTTGCTGTAATAAATATTCCCCAAAATATAAAAAAAAAAAAAAATTCCTCAGTTTAGGCCGATACGTACAGTATTCTTCTACTTATTTTTGGTAAAAAAAATGCAATAAGCGTTTATTGATTGGTTTGCACACAATTTATAGCGTTTACAAAATAGAGGATAGTTTTATGGCATTTTTATTAATATATTTTTTTTACTAGTAAAGGCAAGGATCTGCGATTTTTTATTGGGACTGTGACATTATGGCGGACACATCGGACACTTTTGTGAAATTTTTGGGACCAATCACATTCATACAGTGAACAGTGCTATAAATATGCACTGATAACTGTATAAATGTGACTGGCAGGGAAGGGGTTAATCACTAGGGGACGGGGAAGGAGTTAAATGTGTAGCCTAGTTTGTGTTCTAACTGTAGGGGGAGGGGGGTGACTGGGGGAGGTGACCGATTGTGTCCCTATGTACAAGGGACACAGATCGGTCTCCTCTCTCCCTAAAGGACGTGGAGCTCTGTGTTTACACACAGAGCTCCACGTCCCTGTTCAGTTACTGGGCAATCGCAGGTGCCCGGCGGCGATCGTTGCTGCCGGGCACGCGCACCGTGATCCCAGCAAAGCGGCGGGTGCACGCTCGCGCTGGCGGGTGCACACGCGCTCCGCCGGCGGCGTTCGCTCGCCCCCTAGCGGCTTTAAAAGACAGGACATCGTATGACGTCCTGTCAGAACAATGGTTAAAGTTAACAATCATGCCGCAAGGTCACTGTCTGCCTCCTGGGATGAAAAGGTTTTTGCCAATATCGAGCAGATTTGCCAAACATCTTTGTAAAATTCTAAAGGATTGACTTACCGTTCTACCAGGATCTGTCTTTTGGGTGAAAAGTGTTTCAAGTAGTGATCCCTCCCTAATTTTGCATCTTTGTTGTCTGTCATGATGTGACCATTCTAGGGAATGATTTAAAAAACATACGGCAAGTCATTACTCGAAATGTCTATTTACATAAATTCTCTAGGGCTGTAGAGTTCCCCCCATGTTTTTTTTTTTTTTTGCACTAGCCTTTTAGTTTATCCTTATCAATACTGAGGCTCAGGAGGAGTTTTTACCTTTTTTGTGCTTTGGTCATCTGTAGGTTCCTATGTCCCATGTGGCTATCCTGGAGGATACCTGAAAAAGCAGTTGTCAGGTAATAACTTTTTTTTTAATATGGAGATATGGTAACTTTAATCACTTCCCAACCAAATGCCAAATGACAGCTACAGCATGGTCCTCCAGTTCTGGGAGGGTGTCCATGGACATCCTCCCAGGATCCCACCTCCTGCATGCCCCCTGAGGCATACATCAGGTGTGCTCTGTGGCCACTGTGTATGCTCTGTGTCCTGATCACAGATCGCAGTAAAGGGTCAATAACATCAGCCCTTTACCATGAGATCAGCTGTGTGCAAACACAGCTGATCACATGTACACAGAATTGGTGGTTTTTGGCGGACCTTTCCTCACACGCTGTGCCTGTGTAAGGAAAGGGGAGCCGATAACTGGCAAGGCTGTCAGTACATTATTTACACTGATAATCAGGGCATTGATCATCAGTGCCCTGATTATAAGTGAAGCCCCATCAGTTCCCATCAGTGATGCTTATCAGTGGCCATAAGTGCCACCTATCAGTGCCTCCTCATCAGCGCCCATCGGTGCTCATTATGACTCGTACACACGGCTGAATTTCTGAGAAAAAAAGTCAGACAGGCTTTTTTTCTAGGAAAGTCCAGCCGTGTGTAGCCTCCATCTGACTTTTTTTTCGGAAGTGCGACAGACCTTTCGAATGGACTTCGGACAAACTCACGGCAGACTTTTGCACGGTCAAAATTCAGACCGTGTGTTCAAGGCATAAGTGCAGCCTCATCAGTGCAGCCTATCAGTGCCCATCAGTGCAGCCCCATCAGCACACATCAGTGAAGAAGAAAAATTACTTATTTGCTAAATTGTATAACAGAAACTAAGAAAAAACGTTTCTTTCAAAATGTTCAGTATATTTTTGTTTGTTTAGCAAAAAATAAAAATAAATAGTGGTTATTAAATCACTAAAATAAAGCTCTATCTGGCTCAAAAAAAGTATAAAAATGTCATATGGGTCCATGTTGCATGACCGTGTAATTGTCATTCAAAGTGCGTCAGTACTAAAAAGCTGAAAATTGGCCTGGGAAGGAAAGGGGGTGTAAGTGCCCAGTATTAAAGTAGATGAACGTTGATTACTGACCAAGACCCTCCACTCATAGTTAATGTATCCTTCTTTGACAAGAGTGCCTTCAAGATGGTATCACAGAAGATTATATTTAATGCAGGAAAAGTAAACTAAAAAATAGCATGCTGACCTCTGAATTTTATAATGCCCATCATACAGTATCCACTCCAAACTACATCTGAACCAGAACTGTGCCTTGTCAGTATTACCAAGCAGCACAGAGAAAAGAAAGTTACAGCAGAGACTAGTCTTTTATGTATCTTCTTGCCAGAGAGGATTGAAAATTACGACCTTTTTCCTTAAGTCACCTTCAGAAAGTTTATGATGTGCATTGTTCTTTTTCAACTATCACAAATACACAGTCAAGTATACTTTTACCTGGTAGCTTGAGTTCTTTGTACAACATAAAAGTATCAAGTGCATTGATTGGTATCACTACCTGCATTTACCTTACTTTGATAAGCTATGGAGCTGTTGGAGGGGGCCCTGACCTGGCCTACAGTTGACATTTAGTTATAATTCAAAAATAAAAAGGTTGAAAATGAAATCTTATGCTTTTTTATGTGTTTTTTATGATTCATCATTGTGTACTTGTTTTAAAAAACAACAAATTAACCACTTCGTCCCTGGAAGGATTTACCCACTTCCTGACCGGGCCATTTTTTGCCATACAGCACTACATCGCTTTACAGTAGGTGACTGGGATATTGTGTCAATCTCGCTCCCTTTCTCGGCGAGATTGACCATCTACGAGCCCCATCGCGGGAGCCAGCGCCAAGCTGGCTTGCCGCGATGGAGACAAAGCCGCCATAGAAGCGACGGGGATCCGACGCGGATTCCCGCCAATTCTACACGTGGGCGGAGTTTGTTATGAATCCTGAAGGAGAAATCCCCGCCGGATTTTTAAAGAAAAATCCGGCATGGGTTCCCCCCTCAGGAGCATAACGGGCCCTTAGGTCTGTTATGGGTTGTAAGGAGACCCCCTACGCCGAAAAAACGGCGTGGGGGTCCCCCCACAATCCATAACAGACCCGTATCCAAAGCACGCCGGCCGGCCGGTCAGGAAGGGACTGGGGGCGAGCGAGCACCCCCCCCCCTCCTGAGCCGTACCGGGCAGCATGCCCTCAACATGGGGGGGTTAGGTGCTCTGGGGCAGGGGGCGCACTGCGGCCCCCCACCCCAGAGCACCCTGTCCCCATGTTGATGAGGACAGGGCCCCTTCCCGACAACCCTGGCCGTTGGTTGTCGGGGTATGCGGGCGGGAGGCTTATCGGAATCTGGAAGCCCCCTTTAATAAGGGGGCCCCCAGATACCGGCCCCCCACCCTAAGTGAATGAGTATGGGGTACATTGTACCCCTACCCATTCACCTGCAAATAAAAAGTGTAAACACAAATAAACCACACAGGGTATTGAAATATTTTATTAGTTGGCTGCCGGGGGGGGGGTGTGTATGATCGCTTTTATAAAAGCGCCCCCCTCCGGCGGGCATCTGTGGGGGGTGGGTGCCGCCGTCTGGTTCTCTTCTGCCGCCGGGGGGGCGCTTTGATAAAAGCGCCCACCACCCGGCGGGCTTCTTTCGACGTCTTCGGCGGCTGGGGGGTCTTCTCCCACTCTCCGGGGTCTTCTCCTGCTCTCTGGGGGTCTTCTCCGCTCTCCGGGGGCCTTCTCCGCTCTCCGGGGGTCTTCTTCTTCTTCAGGACTCGCCGCCGCTAACTTTGTGTGTTAGCTCAATTACTAGCGGCGGCGAGCCCCCTCCTCTGTGACATCGTCTTCTTCTTCTGTTCTCCAGATGTTGACGCGATGCTTCCTTCCGCTGTTATGCCAGGCGCGCGGCTCGCAGCGAGTTATATAGGCCTGTCTTGTGTAACTGACAATTGCGCAGTCGTGTGATACTGTACTCCAACAAATTGAGCTTTCTTTTGGTGGTAATTAATCATCTCTGTGGTTTACATTTTTTGCTCTATAAACAAAAAAAATACGTTCATTTTGACTTTTTTTTTTTTTACTTTTTGCTATAATAAATATCCCCCGAGTGAAAAATAAACACATTTCTTCATCAGTTTAGGCCAATGTGTATTCTGCTACATATTTTTGGTAAAAAAAAAAAATCACCATTAGCGTATAATAAATATTGATTGGTTTAGGGGATATATTTATGGCATTTTTCTTATAAATCTTTTTTTGCTATTAATGGCAGTGATCATCAACATTGCGGCAGACACAAAAAACACTTTTGGGACCATTGACATTTATACAGCGATCAAAGCTAAAAATAGCCACTGATTACTGTGTAAATGTCACTGGCAGGGAAGGGGTTAACACTAGGGGGCGATCAAGGGATTAAGCGTTCCCTGGGAGGTGTTTCTAACTGATCGACGTTCCTAATCACTAGGTACAGCAGATCTCGCTCTACTTCCCTGTCAGATGGGGGATCTGTCTGTTTACATTGACATATCCCCATTCTGCCACTCTGAGGAGCGATCACGGGTCGCCGGCAGACATCGTTGCCACCGGCTACGCGCACTATAGCTCTTAAAGTTGCCGCCGTACAGCAACGGAGATTCGCGCAGCAGTGCCAACCTAGCGCTGTGTAACGACAACAGCTGGTTGGCAAGCAGTTAAACATATTAGAGAAGAATTCATGATAAACACAGAAACCTTACTCTACAGTATATGTAACATTGTGTTTTATTTGTGACATGTACAATTACACAGTTGTCACAAAAATTACCAAAAAATAGTTTATAGTTCAAATCACCATCCGTTTACCAGCAGAAAATTCTAATAAGGATTATATGTGAAATGTCTACAAGCAAACTTCACTTAACCACTTGACCTTTGGAACATTTACCCCCCTTCATGACCATGCCATTTTTTGCAATACGGCACTGAATTTCTTTAACTGACAATTACACGGTCATGTAACACTGTACCCAAATAAAATGTGTACTTTTTTTTCCACAAATAGCGCTTTCTGTTGGTGCTATTTGATCACCCCTGCGTTTTTTTTATTTTTTGTGCTATAAACAAAAAAAAAACTGACAATATTTTTTACTTTCTGCTATAAAACGTATCAAATAAAAAATACATTAAAAATCCAATTTCTTCATAAATTTAAGCCAATATGTATTTTGCTACATGTTTTTGGTAAAAAAATCTCAATAAGTGTATAATGATTGGTTTATGCAAACGTTATAATGTCTACAAACTACTTTTTTTTTTTTACACTAGTAATGGCGATGATCAATGACTTGTAGCAGGACTGCGATATTGCGGCGGACACTGACTGACACTTTTGACCCTTTGTGGGAACCAGTGAGGCCGTGTACACACGGCAGAGAACCTCGACGGGCAGAACACATCGTTCCGCCCGTCGAGGTTCTCTGCCGGCCGTCGAAATCGGCGACCCGCCCGTCGGGAATGGCAACCAGCCATTTATCCAGGCGGGTCGTCGAGCAAACAGCATGCTCTCTTTTCGCTCGACGGGATTCCCGATGGGCGGGGCGAGCCAGGAGCGTACACACGGCCGAGGTCCTCGCTGGAATGCAGCTTCCAGCGAGGTTCTCGCTGGTTTCCAGCGAGAACCTCGGTCGTGTGTACGCCGCCTGACACTAATACAGCGATCAATGCTAAAAATATGCACTGTACTAATGACACTGGCTGAGAAGAGATTAACCATCTTGGGCAATAAATAGGTTAACTGTGTGCCTAGCCAGTGTTTTTGTGTACTTTATGTGCTGCTTTTGCTAGGGGAAGAAATGGATTGTATTCCCTGCTTTGCAGGGACACAAAATCGATCCCTTCCCCCTGTCAGAACAGAGATCTCCGTTCTGTGTTTTTTTACTGATGATCCATGGGTGTCGGCGGACATCCAGTGCCTGACACTTACAGATTGGCTTCTGCTTTGAGTAATTAATCACAGCAGAAGTAGCCCGCCATGCACAAGCGCGCCCCCTGTAGGTGGAAGTGCAGAATCATGTATATTTTTTCTCCCTCCGGCTCCCTTTTTCACTAATTTGCACAGTTGAAGAGACTATTAATTATATTTGAAGCTTTATGCATCGTTTGCTTTACAGTTTGGACTATTATTTCACATTATTCAATATTGCACACCTGCGCTTTGATTCATATCAGCATTTTTTTATTATTATTTTATTATTATTATTATTGCATTTGCACTTTGATTGCATTTATGCATTGTTATTGCACTTTATATTGTGTCGCACCTTATTGGTTAGCCCTGTAGCAGTAACTCTGCTATAGGGCAGTCCGGAAGTGGTTAAAGGAACTAACAAGACATATGAGTTTATTCTCCAAACAGGGCAAAAAGGAATCGTAATGTTCTATGACATGTTTCAGCCACACAGCGAATGTGATTGGTTGCTTTAGAATGTGCTTGATTGCTTTGGTTGCAAAGAAACTTACTGTTTAATTACACCTAAACTGTGTGAAGTCATCTACCTAAAGCGGCATGGTATTACACTGGAGATTCTGGACTTTAGGAATTGGGGAGCACAGCCAAAAGCCTCTTCTAAACCCATTCTGCCACAAATCCTTTGGGGGCAGGTCCAGGTCAAGATATAGTCAGGTGGGGCATCCACCTTGGATTTTGTGTGGGGGTAGAGGGGGACAGGAGCCTTTTCTACCTCTACATCCCCCCCCCCCCCAACAATCTTTTGCACTGTGCAGGACCAAACTTTCAGGCTAACAGCCCAATGCTGCAGATTGTATTGGACAGACTCCCAGCAGCATCCCTTGTATAATCAACAGAGCTCTGCTGTCAATGTCCCAACAGCATTTCTGATAAACAGAGCATATCTGACCAGAAGTCAAAGTGACAGCAGAGCACCACTGACTTTTTTAGGAGAGTCATGCTCTACCTCTACATCCCCAAATCAATCCTTTGCACTGTGCAGGACCAAACTTTCAGACTGACATAGGGTTGCCATCTGTCCGGGACAGTTCGGGGTTTGTAATCATGCGACCGGGTTTGAAACTGCCCGAGACCTGGACACATTATTCCTACTGGACTATGACTTCCCAGCAGGGTTGTCTAAGCCGAGAGTGTCTGTTACACTCCTTCACACTGCCCAAAGTTGGCACTAACCTCTCACCCACACACACACACAGACAGGAGAGGAGAGAGGGCTCGACCTGCTCATCTTCCTTCCGCCCCACCCCTCTGTGTCTTCCCACACTTCAATCTCTGGTGCTTTTCCACAGAAAAGGAAAGTGGGGGGGGGGCAGAAATTAAAATATCAGCATCCTGAAATACATATGGATGAGAGGTGCTGACTGCCAAGGGGTGAGTGAGCTCACCATCCATCCCTGTCTGTGACTGTAGTCTCCCTCCTTCACTCTCCTGTACACTAAGGTAGATCAGGGTTCTCCGAGCCCCGCTTAAATCTGTTTCCCTTTACACCATGGTCCACAGTGTTTCAGAGTCCCCAGAGTTCTCAAATACATCAGAGTCTGCAGAGTCCCCCTTACAGTGAAAGGCAACTCGGCAAATTCAGATGGTAAAGGGGAATTTTGGGGATTCAGATTTAAAAGGGGAACACTGCGGGTTCAGATGTAAAGGAGGACTCTTGTTATTGACTTCATTTGATTAGAAATGTTATTTAATAGCAAAATATATGTATAGTTTATACTATAAAAAAAAATGTTATGTGCCGCTAAAGTCTACGGGTTTGACTTGAAGAAAAGGTGGCAACCCTAGACTGACTGCCAGTGCTGCATATTGCATTGCACAGACTCCCAGCAGCATCCCCTGTATAATCCACAGAGCTCTGCTGTCAATATCCTAACAGCATTTGTGAAGACCAGTAGTCAAAGTGACAGCAGAGCACTAATGACTTTATTAGGAGAGTCATGCTCTACATCCCCCAATCAATCCTTTGCACTGTGCAGGACCAAACTTACGGACTGATGGCCCATTGCTGCAGATTGCATTGGACAGACTGCCAGAAGCATCCCCTGTATAATCCACAGAGCTCTGCTGTCAATGTCCTAACAGCATTTCTGAAGACCAGTAGTAAAAGTGACAGCAGAGCACCAGTGACTTTATTAGGAGAGTCATACTCTACCTCTACATCACTGCATCAATCTTTTGCACTGTGCGGGACCAAACTTTTAGGCTAACAGCCCAGTGCTGTAGATTGCATTGGACGGACTCTCAGTAGCATCCCTTGTATAATTAACAGAGCTCTGTTGTCAATGTTCGGACAGCATTTCTGATGAACAGAGCACAGCTGACCAGTAGTCAAAGTGACAGCAGAGCACCTCTGACTTTATTAGGAGAGTTGTGCTCTTCATCCCCCAATTAATCTTTTGCACTGTGCAGGACCATACTTTCAGACTGACTGCCCAGTGCTGCAGATTGCATTGGACAGACTGCCAGCAGTATAATCAACAGAGCTCTGCTGTCAATGTCCTAAAAGCATTTCTGAAGACCAGTAGTCAAAGTGACAGCAGAGCACCACTGACTATATTGGGAGAGCCATGCTTAATTCATGAACAAAGGCTGCTGTTGTTGCACTTCGGTATCTTCGCCTTAGGTGCCAGAGGACCTTGTCCTGTCACTGCACAGGGGAGTTCTTTTTTGCTTCTGCGGTATAAAAGATAACTAGTAATTTTGCTTTTAACACTTTCAATTTGAATTAAACATGAACGTACATGCATTTTGCGCGTATTAGTTCCCACTTCTAAACTAGCAGCTTGAACCAATAAACAACCTCATGGCCTCCTTTTATTTTCAGATGCGACATTTAAAACGCCATGTTTCTCCACGCTCCAATCTTTTGCAGCTGCTTGTATATGAATAAATAATAGAAAATGTACAAGATAAAAAAAAAAGAAGAAAAGTCTGGATGCCTGTGTTGGAGTGATCTAATCACTATTATGAAACCAAACGAATCAATAAATCAGTAACCCATGCATCATCTTATATTAAGCGCCCCCTCCTTCCATCAATGGTTACTATTGTAAGCCTCGCTATCAGCTAATTGCATGATTTATCTTATCAACTTTCCTGAATGCATTTTCCCAGTTGAGCAGCTGCACTTACTAACAGTCTGCAAAAGGAATGAAAAAAAATAGCAAAATGAGAAACACGTTGATAAGAGATTTTGTTCCTTAAAGAAACGCTCGGAACAGGATATTAGCACACCTTTTGGAAGAGCATGTGAAGGCAAAGTGAGGAAAACCCGTTTGTAGTACTCTTAGAACTGATGTCACATGCAAGGCAAGGACATCACAAGGAGGAGTCAGATTACTGTAAGAATGGGCAGTGCAGCGTGCAGGCAATGCTAGATCAGACAGGGGATTGGAACAGGGATAAGACTTGCTGCTCAACACTCATCCTAAACACAAGAAAGCACCGATCGCTGTGCCACTGCTGGGGACATTTGCACTTCCTGAAGAATGAGAGATCCTTGCTGCACATAACAAGCTTGTGTTGGAGTTAAAGCACAATAGAGAGCAGACAGCCTTGTGATTGGAATGAGAAACATAATGTATTTTGGTAAGTGCTACGCTTTTGTGCTCTTATGCTTTGACTTGTCCATTGAAAAGCAGCTGTTTTGACGTGTGCACAATCAATCTATGCACCTAGCTTACAGCACTTTGCCTGTAGTGCTGCTGGGTTTGTATGTGTGCAATGATCTGCAATGGCTAGATCTCACAGTTCTCACTACAGAACTACAGACCAGGCTGGATGGCTCAATAAACTTGACTGCATATTTACTTTAAAAGTAACTGAAAAACCAATCAGCCACTTAAAAAGCAATCTTGTTGTCATTTTATGTATTTTTGCTTTTATGTTTTTGCTTTTATGTTTTTGCTTTTATGTTTTTGCTTTTATGTTGCCTTTTTATTTATCAAGGTTGTGCTTTCTTAGAAAGGAATTCCACTCCTAACAAAGAATTGTGTTTATTACTTTTATGACTAGCCCAGATATAAAATGAATTTGTTATTTTAAAAAGTCTATGGGTGATTTAATAGTGTGTCAGCGAACAGCCTAATATCATTTTAGTTCTGAAAATATGACCCCCCCCCTCCCCCAGGTTTAGCAGCCCCCTGGACCTGTGCCTGCACGTTACATGCTGTAGTTTGCTTATTTCACTTACAAGCTCCCCCAGCTGTAGTGTAGAAGGTTGTGCACTGTCATTTAGCAGGACAAGCACTCCTCCTGTCCAGAATAATGGTCCTTACATCCAGGGCTGCTCATTTAGCCTGAAGTTTCATGGCCACAAAAATCCTTGACATGGTTTCTTGCAGTAATTAGCTCATTTCATAGACAGTGAAACTTTATGCTGTGTGTTTATTGTAATAACTATAGTATTCTCTGAAAGCAGGGCAATGCTTTAGAATGAGCTGATTGTGTGTTCTCCTCAATAAGTAACATATGCTGAACACTGTTTTTTTTTTAAGAGGAAAGTTAACGCCCCCCTCCCTACCAAAAAAAACAGCTTATGTCAGTTTGTGTGTTATTATAATAATAATAACACACAAACTGACATAAGTAGTTTTTTTTATATATAATATATATAATATAATATCAGAGTTTTCAGTGCTTATATAAAAAAAAATGTAATATAGTAAAATTTGTATTGTCTGTGTATTGCTGTTTGACAGTTTAAATATTTTAATCCATATTTTTGGAGAAAAGGCTTACTTCTAAAAATGACTTTCCATACCTTCGTACATGTTTGAAGTAATCAGTAATTTGTAAAAGACAAAAGAGAATGTGTATAACTCCATTCAGAATTATTAACCATTTATAATTATTAATTATGTGACTGTGGTCGGCTAATAAAACGTTAATTTGATTGGTTGCTATGAACTATTGCACTTTGCAGATCATCACTGCACTGCCTTTGTGGGTAAACTCATATATAATATTGGACTTATTCATTATGCTAATAGCCCTTTAAGGTCGGTACTTCCATCAGTAATGGTCAGGAGACGTTCGGTTTTAGTTTACTGCTGTCATATCATTTAGCAGATGATTTCTGATTGGTTGACATGGTTTACTGCACTGCTTACCAACTAAGCCCAAATTTAAGTGCAAAGGGAACAAGATATAGCTAAGATAGAATGCTGAATGCTTAAGGTGCGATCTATTAGAAGACCATAATAGCTGGTTGTGGCATTTACTTTCTTTCTATTACCCTTCAGGCATTTCATCTAGGGCAACTAGACAACACTTATAGAAACATAAAATTCTATTCAGAAAACGTGTACTGTGCAGAGTTGCCTTATTGTTAGCTTCAGTGGTTAGTGATAGTTAATTTCCAATTTAAGTTGACTAAATCCAGGAATAGACTTTGCTTAAGCAATGGAAAACAGTAGAAAGGGGGAAGCTCGAGCAAGTGACATTTGCAGCAGAAAAACAATAGCAAGGAAAGAAGCACTAGAAGTCATGGAAATATGTTTGTGATGGAATTTGGTTAATAGCATTGTAGAATGTGAGTCACTGAAGGGCAAATGAAGGATGGATTGAAACATTCACACCTCGTCGTTTGAGTACACTGCATGGGTATCCGTCATAAACTATATATTTTCTCATAATTGTCACATTTCACACTCTTCACTAGCATCCTGGAGCAATTATTTTTGAATGCTGTCAGAAATTAGAGTACAGGTGCTACAATAAATGTTTAGAGCCAAATGGACAGTACATTTTGTAATTAACTAATAGCTAAGAGAGGCTGTGCCAAGGTAATATGCTATAAAAAAATGCTGAACTGCAAATCATTTAAGTTCATTTCAATTTCCATATTATTCTAGGAATATATATTCAGGTTTTACTTGGTTGTGGGCTTTTTATAGAATCCATTTTTTTTTGGATTGCTTTTTGTTCAATAGTTTGCATATAGTGACAATAGCAATCATTATCCCAATATAATTATATGGTTTGTCTAAGCCAATAAAGACGGAGATCAGTCATTTTATTCCTAAATGTTGGAAGTGTCACCAGTATATTTGGCACCTACAAGGTGAACTATGCTGCTAGCCAGGACACGTAGACACATCCTATATTTACACTTTAATTGTACAAGTGATAACTTTTTTTATGGAGTACATTGAATCACTGTCGGTGTAACTGTTTAAAAGAAAAGTAAAAAAAAAAGATGGTGTAAACATTCTTAATAGAACAGTAAAACCAGCTTATGTTTGCCTGTCACAAGTGTTATAGTGGACATAAAGTCTAATACGACTTTTTTTTGGCCTGGATAATACTCCTCAAAGTGATAAAAGATCAAATGTGACCACTATGAAAATCCACTTAGACTTAAACTCTACATCTTTGGGTTTTAAAGTTTTGCTTGCACTGAACGATTTAAGGTTTCACACTGTGCTGATTTATGGATTAAAAGTATTAAAGCTGTAAAAGCAAGAGATGGAGGTATAAACTTGATACTGATATTGTTGGGTGTAGTTGTGATGGTGGATGTGGAGGATGTAAAACAAGTAATTCTATAGGGGTTTTTTTTTTTAAGTGTAAGAATCACATTTTTGTGGCTTGGGGTCATGTTTCACTTTTTTCTTATTTAGCTGGGCTAATGTTTCTGAAAGTCCAACATATTCCACTATCCAATATAGGGAATGATAAACTGATATCATCAGTCTATGCCCTCTGGAGCTTACCGTTTAATGGAACTACAACAGAGCAGAGGACTGTTAAGCTATCAAGTTTTCAAGTAGTATGACTGCGTACCAGGAGTCACATGAAAGGTTCACGGGTCTCTTTTGCTTGTAAAGTAAATTTATTTTAACAGTTTGGAGTCTTAGCAATAAAAATCATAAATGAAACAGATCTGGAAGAGTATTTTTATTTGTCGTAAAATTAAAAGTGACTGTTTGGAAAGTAGTTTGCTTAGAATTAGAGGGTACTAGAAATACATTGAAGTATGCCAAAGGATACTTGAGATAAGTGGACATATATTATGAATGCTTGGTAAACACTGACAGTTTAAAAGGCGTATGAAATCTTTTAAAAGTTAAGACACACTGAGCTTAACTATAAGTATTTTATTTACTATGGGAGGAAGATTGGGTCCCTAGAGCCTGGCAGCAAACATATGAGAACATCCAAATTGCATACATATAATGCTCTGGCTGTAATTAAACCCAGGACCTCATTGCTGCAGGGCATTCATTAATATATATTGTATACTTTCTTTGTTGATTTTCACCCTGATCACATAAGAAAGCCAATGGTGAAATGAGTTTTCATCTGACCAAAGTTCAATAGTAAAGGTGAAGCAGGCATTACATCAGGAGGGTGATTTATGAGCCAGGCAATTTAACTCTGCCCAATGGAATATGTATACACTTAAAACAGCCAATCAGGGACAGAGTAATGTCTGTTTTTTTTCCCTTAAGCTGATGTTGGAGAGCAGCACATCACAATTTATATCTGCTTAGGGCAGTGGTTCTCAATCTTCTAGTGCCATGACCCTTGAAAAAATTCCCCAAGTTGTAGGGACCCCTAACAGTAAAATAATTTGTGTAGTGTGGATTGTCAGCACCCAAGGCAAGACAAGTAATTTGCACCCCTAACCCACTTTACATCCCTCACCAGTCAGCTGGCCTCTAGTCTCTCCCTCCAGCCATGCCGTGAACTGAATGGACGACTGCGAAGAGGCTGAGTGGGTGGTCGCAGGCTGCAGGAACAGCCCAGCTGGGCGGCCACAGGCTCCAGAGACAGCTCTGCTGGGCGGCCACAAAGAGGCTGGGAGAGTGATGCGGTCTTCATAAACATCCCAAGATTCAGTGACCCTGGGAAATTGTCATTCGACCCCCGAGGGGGTCCCGACCCCAGGTTGAGAACCACTGGCTTAGGGGCTGCTGTTCCTTGCTTCCTAAAAATTAACTCAATGGGCCAGTAGAGAGTTACTTTATGTATATAGAACATCTAATATTGCTGAAGGGGGACATTCATATGGCATAGCCAACCAGACTCAATAAAGGTTCAGACCAAGTCTACAGATAATAGTAGCCATGAATAACTATGAAGAGCCTGTAGCTCTTCATGGTTAACCACTTAAGGACCTTGGATGTTTTTCAGATTTGGTGTTTGCTAGACTAAAACATTTTTTTCTGCTAGAAAATTACTTAAAACCCCCAGACATTATACATTTTTTTCTAACCCCCTAGAGAATAAAATGGTGGTCATTGCAATACTTTTTGTCACACCGTATTTGTGCAGCAGTCTTGTAAAAAAAAATCACTTTTTTGAATTAAAAAATAAGACAACAATAAATTTGGCCCAATTTTTTTATATATTTTGAAAGATAATGTTACGCCGAGTAAATTGATACTCAACATGTCACACTTAAAAATTGCGCCTGCTCGTGGCATGGCGTCAAATATTTACCCTTAAAAATCTTGATAGGCGACGTTTAAAAAATTCTATAGGTTGCATCTTTTGACCTAGAGAGTAGGTCTAGGACTAGAATTATTGCTCTCGCTCTAACAATCGCGGTGATACCTCACTTGTGTAGTTTGAACACCGTTTTTCATATGCGGGCGCTACTCACATATGCGTTTGCTTCTGCGCGCAAGATCGTCGGGACAAGGCGTTTTAAAAAAAAATGTTGTTTTCTTATTTATTTCCATTTATTTTATTATTTTTTACACTGAAAAAAAAAAAAAAATAAATGTGATCACTTTTATTCCTATTACAAGGAATGTAAACCCTTGTAATAGAAAAAAACATGACAGGTCCTCTTAAATATGAGATCTGGGGTCAAAAAGACCTCAGATCTCATATTTAGACTTAATTGCAAAAAAATAAATAAATGGAAATTGTCATTTTTTCAAATTACAACAAAAAAATGTTTCTTTAAGACGCATGGGCGGGACTGACGTTTTGACGTCAGTTCCGCCCAGCAAAGCTATGGGGACGGGTGGGGGCCATCTTGCCCTCACTCCATTCCCCACACAGACAGCAGAAGGACCCAATCGCCTCCGCCGCTACCGACGGCTCCGGTAAGCGGCGGAGGGCGTGGGAGAGTGGCGGGAGGGGGGCCCTCTCCCGCCACCGATAACGGCGATCTTGCGGTGAATCTGCCGCGGAGACCGCCGTTATCGTTTACAGGACCACTCACTGAAAAGATGAATATCTCGGTTGTGGCAGCAGCTGCTGCCGTTACTGAGATATCCATCTTTAAAAAAAGGACGTATATATACAGTGAGGGGTCCTTAAGTGGTTAATAACACACATATAAATATTTATAATTAATAGTAAGAATTTATACATTATATTTGATATGTAATTTATTATTTAAAATCAGTTGTCAATGCATATAATAATAATTGAAATCAATGAAAATGTAGAAAGGGAACCCTGTAGCACTTTTTTTTGATGGCATCAGTAGTACATACATTTTCACTATTTCTAGCATCATTCAGAATATATTGAGAGGTGCATTTGACATGCACGTAAGGCTGCTAAGTATCCAAAGCCATAAATCCATCTTGGCTTTAACTTTAATATAATTATTATCAGATATTGGGTCCTTGACACAATGGCATTGCTTTTGAAGGGAAACTAGCAACAGTGAATATTCCACCATATTGCATAAGGTCATGGATGTTACTAGACCCAAGTCAACTTGGTGCCCTGGCTCATAAAAACCCAGCTTGCAGGGTGGATTTATAAGCACCCTAGGGAATGACCAGTGGGGTGTCTCTGGCCATCTCTCAAGTGAGTAGCCACTGTCACTAGTTATCTTTTATATATAATAAGATCCTTCTTTAATGACCTAAAATGTAAGGGAACGCTTCTCTATTGGATAACAACGTAAGGGCGCCCTCCACTGACCACTAATGCACAGACATACTTTTGGGGCACTGCACTCTGTAAACTGTGCTGTATGTTACATAATTTGGGTCACTGCACTTTGTGAAGCATGGTTGTATGTGATAAACTAGACCATTGTATGCTGCTGTATAATACATAATCTGGACTGTTGTATTTTATGTACTATGCTGTACACTGTATACTTCTAACTACTGTATTCCCTACATCCTGCTGCACATCAAATGTACTTTACTGCACTCTGCACATAGTGCTATACAATATACACTGCAGACCACTATATCGTGTATGCAGTTTTGTATGTGACATACAACAGACCACTCTGCACTGTACATTTGCTTTACAATACACAGTTTGGACCACTACAGTATATGCTGTGCTATACACTACATACCTAAAATTACAGCACTTTGTATGCTGTTTAACCACTGCAATACCATGAACATTCGTCCATTTCTGCCCAGGGCAGTTTTGAGCTTTCAGCGCTGTCGCAATTTGAATGACAATTGCGCAGTCATGTAACACTGTACTCAAACTAAATTTTTATAATTTTCTTCCCACAAAAAAAGATTTCTCTTGGTGGTATTTGATCACCTCTGCGGTTTTTATTTTTTGCTAAACAAACTTAAAAAGACCAACATTTAAAAAAAAAAAATATGTTTTTCTTTGTTTCTGTTATAAAATGTTGCTTTCTCCTTCACTGACGAGTTGGCACTGATGGGCACTGATGAGGTGGCACTGATGGACACTGATGATTTGGCACTGATGGGCACTGATGAGGAGGCACTGATATGTAGAATTGATAGGCAGCACTGATATGCCGCACTGATGGGCACTTACAGTTGACACTGATGGGCACTGACAAACGATGTTGATGGGCACTGACAGGCAGCACTGATGGGCACTGACAGGCAGCACTGATGGGCACTGACAGGTGGCATTAATGGACACTAATATATGGCACTGATGGGCAGCACTGATTGGGCAGGTGTTAATGCTGGGCACTGATTGGCACTGTGATGGACACTGATTGGCACTATGGTGGGCACTGATTTGCACTGTGGTGGGCACTGATTGGCACTTTATTGGGCACTGAGAGGGGGTTATGATGGGGCACAGACTGGGCACCAATTGGTAGCTGATGGGTACAATTGATGGGGCTGTGCTGATAAGTAGCACATTAATTATCAGCACAGCCCCCATCAATCAGACCCCCCTCTGACAGGGAGAGCCACCGATCGCGATGCTGGGCGCCCCCACGGCATGTTATCCTGCTGGATGTCAAATGACTCCCAGTCAGGATAACAGAACCACTTCCCGGCCATCATTCTGCATACAGAGGGCAGGAAGTGATTAACCACTTAAGGACCGCCTACTGCACATATACGTCGGCAGAATGGCACGGCTGGGCACATCAACGTATATATACGTTGATTTTAGTACCCAGCTGTGGCGCGCTCCCGTGACCCGGTCCAAAGCTCCAGGAACAGGACCGCGGATTCGCGGACCCGATCGCCGCTGCAGTGCGGCGATCCGTCCCTGGAGCGGAAGAACGGGGAGAGCCTTGTGTAAACACGGCTTCCCCGTGCTTCTCTGTGGCCGCAGCATCGATCGCGTCATCCCTGTAATAGGGGGACGCGGTCGATGATGTCACACCTACAGCCACACCCCCCTACAGTTGTAAACACACACACAGGGTACACTCAAATTCACAGCGCCCCCTGTGGTTAACTCCCAAACTGCAACTGTCATTTCCACAGTAAACAATGCAATTTAAATGCATTTTTTGCTGTGAAAATGACAATTGTCCCAAAAATGTGTCAAAATTGTCCGAAGTGTCCGCCATAATGTCACAGTCACGAAAAAAATCGCTGATCGCCGCCATTAGTAGTAAAAACATTTTTTTTATAAAAATGCAATAAAACTATCCCTTATTTTGTAAACGCTATAAATTTTGCGAAAACCAACCGATAAACGCTTATTGCGATTTTTTTTACCAAAAATATGTAGAAGAATACGTATCGGCCTAAACTGAGGAAAAAAAAATGTTTTTTTATATATTTTTGGGGGATATTTATTATAGCAAAAAGTAAAAAATATTGATTTTTTTTTTTTTAAATTGTCGCTCTATTTTTGTTTATAGCGCAAAAAATAAAAACCGCAGAGGTGATCAAATACCACCAAAAGAAATCTCTATTTGTGGGGAAAAAAGGACGCCAATTTTGTTTGGGAGCCACGTCGCACGACCACGCAATTGTCAGTTAAATCAACGCAGTGCCGAATCGCAAAAAGGGGCAAGGTCCTTTACCTGCATTTTGGTCCGGGTCTTAAGTGGTTAATATGCTACAATCCCATGACTACTGAACCAATGTACACTGTGTGGT